>JANBSU010000102.1:0-47875 GCA_027578835.1 Coemansia sp. RSA 2050 | reverse complement strand
GTAATCATAATCGCAAGATTATGATCATGGACTTGTAATCGCGATCTGGCCGACTATACTCGCTGCTATCCAACAGTGAGTATCTTGGAGAAAGCCATTGCTGCTACTCCTATTGGAGTGGCTTTCAGTGTAATAGTGTGTTTGAACGAATTCGATTTCGCGGGTGATTTGCGATAGCTGAAGCAGACAAGAGAGGCACTTTTCTTCAGGAAATGGGGGGAAAGGATATCCCAAAGCCTAGAAAAGATTATAGGCTATTTTTGGCAACGCAAAGCGCTTCACAGTCAGTGAAAAACACGTGTCTGGGTCCACCTGATACCAGCAATTGGAGACAGCGAATTGCGCTTTGAGACAAAGGAAATCATCTGTATCAGCTGGTATCTCACTCGCTCTACGCTATTCTCCTTTTCGCTTGTTGGATTTGGCTCTTCTCTTTTTGTCTGGTTTCCTCTCACAATAAATATGCTCTCTTCTATTAGCTTGGTGCAGCATCGCTAGGTCTGTTTCAGACAGGTAGACAATAAAATGGCACATATTCGGACAAGTAAAAAACACCCATCGAGTATAAGAGCACTGTAGGTTTGCAATGGAAAGAACATTCAAAAGGTGGATTTTCTTTTTGGGTCCCTTTACCGCAGCCAATTTTTTTCTTTTACTAAAAGGGACAAAAACCGCAGCAAAAAACAATCGCTCTCCTCCAGTGCGTCCCCCTAAGCCAAAAGGCGTCTGTAAGAAGACGGAAAGCGCCCATGAAATTTATTCTTTCACTTTATCCGGTTTATTTATTTATTTATTGAATATTCTATTTTTCTCGCACTCAAACAACTGACAACAATGGGCAAGAGTCGTAGCGGTATCGGCGGTGAAAAATACATGACCAACAAGAAGGGAGCATCCAAGCGTGGGATAGATGTGATTCCACAGTCTTCTCTTCTAGAGAAGAGGCTCGTCGTGCGAATTTCAAAGGATGTAGCGGATACTGCCACCGAAGATTTTTTTACGTTTGATTTGGACAAGCTCGGTATCAATGTTAACAAAGCCACGGTATCGGAACTGTATGACTTGGACGACAGCGCTTATGAGCGAAACGACATTGTCCAGACCTGTTTTACCACTGGCGAGAAGGAAGAGGACAGCAATGAAGAGGAAGAGGAAGAGGAAGATGAAGATGAGGGCGAGGGTGACGACGAGGAGGTGGTGGAGACGACTGACAAGGCCAAGGATGGAGAGGCGTTGGATGACTGGGTGGAGGTTACCAAGGAGGTTGACGCTATTGGCAAGAAGGCTGGAGGTGAGGACAAGCCTGCGGAAGATGAAGAAGCCAGCGACGACGAAGAAGAAGCCAGCGACGATGAGGATGAAGAGGAGGAAGAGGACGACAGCAATCCCTACAAACTCGTCTTTCGAAACAAGAAGGGCAACTGTGTGGACATTGGGCGCGACGTTCCAATCAGTGACCTGTTCTCAGGTGGTGATGTCGTTATTACGATCAGGTAATACCAAACAACTAGGGCAGTGTTAAACTCAGTAGTGTAAAAAAGAGAATAAGAAAAAAATAGAGTCTAGTTAAACTCAGTCTTTGAAGCAAGTTCTTGGTTACGTTTATCAATCAATTTCTTTGCCGTTTCGTCCTCCATAGCTCTCAGTTCCTCAATAGTCATTCCGTACCAGCCATCGGTATCGCAGAACAACTGGCGATGGAATAGGGCAAACATACCGCGCATCATGGATTGAATATACCTCTCCATCGCGGTTTGGAAACCCCACCAAGAGAACTCAACGGTAACTAGTTTATAGCACGTCATACACGGGTCACAGGTCTTCCTCCAATCCTCAGCAGTGAGTGGGCCGCGTCCAGTCTTCGCCGACTTGTATAACTTGGGGTCCTCGGATTCCTTGTATGCGCCAATCTCCTTATCATTGGTGACGTCAATGTCATCGATAACCCGCTGACCTAGAACCTTGGCATCCAGGTTTAGTGCGTTCTCAGTGTCCCCGCGGTCACCCACATGCATTGTCTCTGTAACCACTTTGAAAATAGAGCCGATGAACGGAGACGTCATAACTACAACAAATACAACAAATTAGTGGTATTAAGCTCAACGTAAAAGCAAAAGAAAGAGAGAGCAAGGCAACGGGGGGTGTGTGGAGTATCTTTCCTTACCTGTCAAGCAGTGAGGGTATGCGTTCCAGGCTTCTTCGTGCATTTCGAATGCGCCCTTTGGCAAAAAGGCAGCAATCCACGACGGCACACGGCTACATTAGCAAAAATGAAGAGGGTTTAGTATTCCATTTATAGACGGTTTGTTTCCATTCGATTGGGGGTTAAGGAGAGAAACTTGCCTGGCAAAGTTATAAATCTTCTTTGTGTACTGCCCCTTGCCCTTTTCATTATCGTAGGGTTCGTTAGCGATAACTTCGACGCCTTCGCCGCTGCCGGTTTCGTTCATTGACATCTTGGCGACAGCGTAAAGCTGGGCGATGCGGTACTCATCTACCGTGCAATTATTTATGATTCTATACTCCTTTACGAGAACCATCCTAAAAAATATGAAAAAGAAAAAATAATATTGGAGATTACTAGTAAAAAAAAGCGACTCGTCGTTGTTATTGTATTTTCTCCACCCACAAAAAGGTCCCTTTTTTTGGCTCGTGCTTTTTTTCGCTCCAAGCCTCCCCCTCTTGGAGGATCCCGATGATCGGCAATGATCGGCGCAGATTAGATCAAGGCCCTGGACTGGACTGGCTCAAGAGGGATGAGGAGATGTAAGGGTTCGTAAATAGACGAGGCTAGAAAGACGATTGGCCGTTTCCAGCTCTTTCTGCACTGGATGCCTTCCTTTATGGGATAGTACGTAGAAAGAGATAAAAAAGGGCCCTCTATCAATAGCACGATGACGGCATGGTCTTTGTAACGGAAAAGCAAAAAAGAAACCTCATGGAGTTCCCCTCCCTTTTTATTATTGCAAACGTCGACATATATATTAGAGGCAGGTCTTTCCCTCGGTTGAGAGGAAAGAGGTTTTATCTTTCTTGGCACATTCATTTATTTATTTTTTGCATATCATTCACTTTTCTTCACTCTCTCCATAATGGCATCATTTCTTAACGACATATCTAACGACAAAAGAAAAGACGTGTCCAACTCACTAACGACATTTCTCGCATCACTCGTATTCAATATCGGCATCGCCTTGGTTATTTTCCTTGCATTCTGCATTCTCCGCCCACGGTTCAGACGTGTATATGCGCCGCGCACGTATGCAGTAGAGCGAGAGTAAGCATCATCTTTTTTACGACTTTCCAAGCACCATGTATTTAAAGTGCTAACATACCTTTTATTTGTTTTGCTAGGAAGCGCTCGCAAAAGATAGGAGATGGGGTCTTTGCTTGGATTCCCGCGGTACTCCGCATCCCCGATGAAGACATTATACGGCGCTCGGGCCTAGACACGTACATGTTTCTGCGCAGCATCCGCACCATGTTCATTATGTTCAGTGTCATCGCCGTCGTCACGTGTGGCGCACTCCTGCCCATCAACATTCTGGGCGCGGGCGGCCAGCGCGGGCTGCTGCAGCTCTCCATTAGCAACCTGGCTACGGACAGCTATCTCGTCTGGGCGCACATTGGCATCTTTGTGCTGCTCGTGTGCTGGGTCATGTGGAGTATTGTGGGGGAGCTCCGGCTCTACACGCAGCTCCGCATGTGGTGGCTGACCAACCCCGAGAACTCGTCAAGGGCCAGCGCCAACATGGTGCTGGTTACCAGCGTGCCCGACAAGCTCGTGAGGGACGAGCAGCGCCTGGCAGATATCTTTGATGTGCTGCCCGGGGGCGTTCGGCAGGTCATTGTCAGCAGGCAGGCGAAGGAGCTGGCGGCAGTGGTGAGGAAGCGCGATGGGCTGGCAAAGCGCCTGGAGGAAATGCTGACGGCGTATGCGCTGCACTGCACCAAGGCAAGCGAGCGGGCGCTGGCAGCGGGCACCCACTATGTGGCGCCACGGCACCCCACGCTGCGTGCGCGGGTGTGGGGGAAGCGCGTGGACGCGTTCGAGTACCTGGCGTCGGAGATCGCCATGTGCAACCACTTCATTGCGCAGAGCGCCAAGACCCGCCACGAGCTCAAGCCGCAGGCGTCGGCCCTCGTCCTGTTCAACCAGCAGATCGCCGCGCACCTGGCGGCCCAGGCCGTCATCGACTACAAGCCGCTGTCGATGGGGCGCGTCGCCACGAACGTTGATCCGCAGGACGTGATCTGGTCGAGCCTCGACATGAACCCGTGGAGCCGGCGCATACGCGGGTACGTCTCGTTCGCGGTGTACGCGGGGCTGACCGTGGTGTGGACCCTGGCGACGGCCTTCCTGATGGGACTGGTGCAGGTGAAGAACCTGGCGGTCCTGGACCGGTTCACGTGGCTGCGGGGCAACGGCGTGGCGCTGGGGCTGTTTGCGGGCGTCGTGCCGTCGGCGCTGCTGGCGCTGCTGATGGCTGTGCTGCCGCACCTGCTGCGGCTGCTGCTGCGGCTGGAGGGGACGCCGACGAGGAGCGAGGTCGACCTGCGGCTGCTGCACCGGCTGTTTTTCTTCCAGGTGTGGAACGTCTACCTGGTGACCATATTCTCGTCGTCGGCTGTGGCCATTGCGGCCAATGCGGCGGGCAACCCGCGGGAGGTCGTCGAGCTCATACGGACGCAGGTGCCGCTGTCGGCGACCAACGTGCTCACGTACGTGCTGCTGCTGGCGTTCATTGGCGCGGCCCGCGAGATCCTGCAGGGCGTGCCCCTGGCGCTGCGCTACCTGGTGCCTGTTCTGTTTGCGCGCACGCCGAGGGCGCTTTTCCGAGCCGAAACGCCGAGCCGGTTCGACTGGGCGACCAGCATCCCGACACACTCGCTGATATTCCTCATGGGGTTCTCGTACTCGTTCATTGCGCCCATTGTCAACGTCTTTGTTGCCATCTACTTCGGGCTGTTCTACCTGATCTACCGCTACCAGTTCCTCTACGTCTACAGCGACCAGCGCTGGGCGCTGGGCGGCCTGTCGTTCCCCAAGGCGGTGAAGCAGATGCTGGTGGCCGTCTACATTTCCGAGGTCTACCTGCTGCTGATGATGGTTGCCAAGTTCGAGGTGTCGGTCAATGCCATTATGCGGATCGCCGTTGTTCTGGGCGTGTTGGCGGGCACCCTGGGCGCGCACTGGTACATCGACGACGTGTACATGCCGGCCATCAAGTATCTGCCGCTGAAGAAGGCGGCCGACGTGGAGCGCGCCCCGCATCTGGCCGGCGAGCTGCCCAATGTCATCGGCCAAAGGCTCAGCTCCCCGGGCCAGCAGCAGCAGGATCCGCTGGTGGCGGCGCAGCGGCAGAGAAGGCGCAACTGGATCTACATCATGTATGGGTCGGTGGTGCCGGGGTTCCTCCTGCGCCTGGCGTTGTGGACGTTTCCCAGCGTGCTGAGAGAAAGGGAGTGCGAGGAAGAGGAGGCGCCGCGGGCGCTGCCGAGGCAGATGACGGCGGAGACAGTGGGCGACCGGCTTGTGGGGATGAGGGACTCGAGGCTGACGCTGGGGGAGGATGCGGCGGAGCTGGCGAGGTCGTTTGCATGCCCTGCTATCCGCGCCAAGCCTGTGTGTAATCTGTGGGTGCCGCTGGGCAACTCTGTGTTGTTTGCGCGCCTCTTGTGGGAAGTCGAGTACTACGGCCAAGGCACGATCCTTGTTATTACGCAGGGCGCCGAGATATCGCCCCGCGGCAAGGTATGCGCAGACATGGATTTCTCCATAGCCAGCGCCGAGGCCATGGACAAGGAGGGTGTGGCCCATGCTCAGCGCATGCGCCCAGCCTAGTACTACTTACTGTATTTTAATTGTTTCAAATGATAATGTATTTTCAAACTAGTCCCTTCGTACTCTCGTGAATGCTTCCCTCATCAGCAGTAGAGTCGCTGCTGCCCGGCGAGGCAGGCGTCCGTGGATCGTCCTCCCCGCCGGTGGCGGTAGCAGCAGTCAGCGGCATGTCAAAGTAGCCCCGGTTGTTGGTCGGCGAGAGCGCCGCCTCCAGCGCGCAATGCAGAGGCGTCGCCCATCCTCTCAGCCTCCTTGCGTCGGCCATGGCAAACACGGGCACGGGCATTGGCGTCGACGCCGGCGTATGCGAGGCTGACGCATCGGTAGACCACCCAGCCCTCTCGAAAAACACCTCGGGCTCGGTGAGCGCACCCAAAGCGCGTCTCATGTGGGAGGTCAGGTAGGTGAGGCCGACCTGGTACGAGGCGTTCATCCAGCCAAAGCCCTCCCTCGGGACCATTTTGAAATCAACACCCACGTTACCGTACTCCACTTGGAACCGATGGGTCATTCCCACCACGTCGAATTTCTCTGGCACTACTCCGTTAAAGTCAACAAACGCCCGCGTAATAGTGAACAGCCACCGATACGCCAGCCGCCGTGCTACACTGGCATACCCGTAGGCATAGAGCCCGCACCATGCTAGCATCTGGTGCGGCGCCCACCCATACGGGTAGTCCCACTGGCGATTGGGACGCAGCAAGCTTATGCGCCCGCGGGACTCCTCTGTCCCGCTCACCAGCCCCCCAGCCGCCTCGAACCGGCGGCACGCGGCATCAACCAGTCTGACCGCCTGCTCCTGCGATGCACAGCCCGCCCACAGCGCCCACAAGGCGGTGACCGATTCGTAGGCTGACTGCTCGCCGAGCTCCACATCATAGTCGAAATAGAGGCCCTTGGACTCATTCCACAAGTAGCGATCCATGGCCAAGCGCCTAGCCTCAGCTCGCTTGCGCCACTCATCCGACGTGCTAACACAGCCATCGGTGGTAGTCATGCTCCCGCCAAAATGTAAGTCAATGGCGCTAGCCAAATCAGCCTCATAGCGGTAGAGCAAGCAGTTGAGATCCACTGTAGCCAAGCTAGCACAGCGGCGCTCGAGGCGGTACGTAGTGTCATGGCCTGACTCGCGGACGGCCCGATCGTGCACAAAATAGGCGTCGAGCTCCGGCTCGTGTATAGCATCCGCTGCATAGAGTCGCTTAAACTCGGATACCTCGATACCTAGACGCTCGGCGTAGGGGGCGACGATATGGTCAAAGTGTGTGCTCTCGGTCTCTGGCGGCATACCAATCCCCGTTGGATGGTAGCAGCTCAGCCCCGTAGTGGGATCCAATCTCGGTGCACAAGTCCACACACTGTGGTACTCCGTAATAGCCGCTGACAACGCGCCCCTGAGCCATTCGTCGCGATGGGGGTCGCTCAGTGCATCGTATACCTTGAGTGCCATGTCGGTTAGGAACGGCGGCTGCGAACGAGTGAGGTAGTACGACCGATTGGCATTAAGGATCTTGCCGTAGTGCTTGATTTCATAAACGAAATTGTCAACCATGTTTTTCGCCAATTGCACCCGCCCATCAGCCAACAATCCTAGGGCTTCAAAGTAGCTGTCCCACCCGTATTGCTCGTTGAAACGACCACCAGGCACGACAAAGGGCAATGGCTTGTACACTAGGCGCCCGCCCGCATCGTAAGTGACGTCGGCTGCCAAGGTCAGTATCCCGAATTGATCGTTAATCGACTTTACGTACTGCGGAGTAATGTCGCGTGGCAATCTGACCACTTTAATATTGAGCGCAGCCAGGTCTCTCGCAACCCCCCTATAGTACTCGAGAGCCGCGGGATCGCCATAGGGCACATAAATGATGGGCTGTGCACCGGGCTTAGTGTTCTTGGGATCAGCGCAGATCTTTTGGATTCCCGCCTCATCCATACACCTAACCAAGCCATTCCAGAATGTAGTGCGGATCATTCTAGATAGCCTATTGACGGGGTTCTCGCTCAACCGGTCTTCATCAATAACTACTTGTCGTAGGCCGCAGTCCTTGGCTAATGCCATCTCTTGTAAGAGGTTGGAGAGCATGTAGGTACCGCGAATCTCCATCGTGCGATTACCGTTGCTGCCTGCTGTAGGCACTTTGAGAACCTTGGGTCCGCTGTCTTCAATGGTTATCTGGTAATCGCCGTTGGTGTCTTCTTGTTCGAGAATGGCGCGCTCGATCGTGGCAATGTCGATTAGGAATCGACGGGGGTGACATGTTTTATCGTCAATTGATCCGCGACGTCTCAATGCATTGGTACCGTTTTGTGAATCATCCCCGGATGTGTGAAGCCTCTAATATAGTACTATTTAGCTTGTGTTTGAATAAACAAAAAAAGAGCGTATGCTTTTTTGGTTGCTTACCTGGTAGTTGCGGGACCGTGACCTATTGATACCTGCTGACCTTAGCGCCAATGGTCCGCTATAGTACTCGCTGGGTGGTGCGTGGATATCAGCACCAGCGTTATTCTGAGTATCAGCCATAGTGGAAAAAAAAGCAAAAGAGAAAGAGAGAGAAAGAGAGAAAATGATGTTTTTGTGTTTTTGTGTTTTTGTGTTTTGAAGCACAGTGTCCCGTCTATTTATTCACAAAGAAGAAACTGGAAAGGAAGGGGGAGAGATGGGAGAGGCCTATCATCACAGAGATATTTTTAGTGTGAAGATGCGATCGGCAAATTGCAACAACGCATGGAGCCCCTTCTCCTATTAGATGCCTGTGGAGATTACGCACGCGGGTCTGAAAGAAAAAAAAATAAAAGTGGATTGGGGGGGGAAATGGTGAGTCATACATAAGTATTTTCATTTTTTGATATCCTTTCGTGCACGGGCCAGCTCTCTTTTGTTACTGCTAGTGGTATCCTCCTTTAACAGGCCATCTAGAGAGCAGCTAAATCAACGAGTTTCTCTTTAGTGTTCATCACAATTGGCAATAGGGGGAGGCTTTGCTCTCCTACCTCCATGGGAGGTGTGTGCGTGTTTTTTTTGTCATCTCCGTGTGAACTTTTCTTTCTTTTTTCATGTCAATCGTATCTGTTTCCGAAATACGCTACCTGCTTTACCGAACGTATGCACATGTAGTGATTGCATATTTTTTCCTACACAATGATTAACAAAAAGGCAACGCTTTCTTTTTTTTTGAGCACAATCATTATTTCATTCCTATGAGCCGACTGTTTTAGGTGTTGGAAAAAAAAGGCTTCTGTCCCGTTGTGGCTGAAAACTTTTTAAGCCCGGCTTGGCGCATTGTAGAAGAGATATGAAATGACATGAACCTCTTACTGCCAACAATAGAAAAAAGGAGGGGCTTGTTGAAATTTTTATTGCTCTGTTTCGACTAACATGTCTCTAAAAATGGCTTTGCTTTTTTCTTTCTATGTCTCTCCACACACATCTAGTTTAGCACTGGACTTATTCACCACGTATGTCCTAGTTACAAAAAAATCTTACCATTGGTGGGGATGTTGGTTCCTCCCAAAATCAAGGTTTTTCCAGTATTATGTAAAAAACAGCACTCTCTTGCTAGCTGTCTCTCTTTGGCTCAGAAACCTTGGGGAATGTTTGTTGCTCGTAGGTCTTTGGTTTTCTTTTTCCAATACTTGAAAGAGATTTCATGTCTGTCAAAGAAGGAAGAGTCAAAGTTCCTATCCCTTTTTGTTTCCCAAAAAATTATTTCTTCTTCATTCTCTCTTTTTTGTTTCTGTATGCACCATTAATTCTTTTTATTACTACCACATATTCTGATATTATTTCAAAGCCCGAGCAAACAATCCACACACCAAGGCATTTAATACAATGGACTAATCTGATGATACAAATGCGCTTGACCAAAACCAACCACAAACACAAAGCTACTCAATCTTCTACACTGTAGATATGTACTACTGCTACGAGCAAGATGGAAAAGAAATGGGAAAAACTAGTCTATACTATTCACTTTGGTAAAATTCCACTAATTTCTAGACTCGGCAAACAGTTCCACAGAAGAGAAAAGTGCTGTAGACAAACTCCTGGCACAGGTGGCTCAGAATTTAAGTTTTGGTTGCCCGACGGCCTGGAGTACTCAGATGATTCGATAAAAAAGCTTGCAGTGCCCAGAACCCCATTTCGCATCAATTACAGGCGCGTAGGGGAGCCAGCCATTGGTAGTAAGACACTCGCCCCACAACCAGCTGCGTAGCACTGTCTTTTGACGGCTTCACCACCATATGTTTTCAAGCTCTTATACAGGGAGGAGGACAAAGTGTCTTCAAGTAAAACTGGGAGCAACAAAGTCTTGCTAAAAAGCAGTTAATGTTTGCTGCGGTATTCGACACTGTATCTTGGGAAAAGTCCTTTAAAGCTATTGTTTCTACTTTTTTCTTTTCTTTTCTTTTCTTTTCTTTTCTTCAATGGGCCTTTTGCTGAAAATATGGAAAAGAGAAAAATCCTGTCCAACAAGCTCGATTCGCTTTAATGTATTAAGCTTGTCCGTTGATCTTTTGTCCGTTTTCCAATAGCCTTTTTAATTCGGTTTCATCCCACTACTACCTTTTATCTTGCAATAGCCAGTTGAATGCCGTAAAAAATGTATAAGGCTGTGTAGCTAGCCTCCTGTTTAATGCCAAAGTAGCACTTGGTTCAATCAAGCGTAGGGCCAATATGTTTATTGGTTAAAGGTGAATAATGCTATAGCCAGTGGCTACTAAATAAAGCTAATAGAAATTTGTCTTGGCTCAATGTAGGTAGGAATCCTTTTTAGAAGAGGCTAAAAAGGCATTTATTCTTCTGATAGTTCCATGCCATGTTCAACAATAATAATATCATCCGAAGCTATGTTATTCTCGGAGAGAGTGTCATTAAAGGTCAAAGCAATGCTCTCCTTGTCTTTAACATGGAATTTATCTCTAGCGTCAACAGTGAAATCGGGGTTTTCATCTGTTACTTTTGTCATCAAACAGCCAAGTGTAATATCCTTGCTGACATTTTTAAATATGAATTTGGCGATCGTCGACATATCGATTGAAGGGTCTTCCCAAACAACCACATGTACATTGACAGTCATTAGATCAGACATGGCTCGGTTGTCAATAGTAAAGAGTATCTTGAAAATAAAGGTAAGAAATGGGTTGGTAGTGGTGAAGAGAAAAAGTGCTGGAGAGTGCCCATTCTTTCTTTTTTTATACCCAATAAAAGAAGGGGGTGAAGGGGGATTCGCCTATGTTCTCTGAGTTTGCACTCGGAGGAAGACGCCGGTCCTTTAGCACAGCGCAATATGACATAGCTTCTTTGTTTCCAAAGTAAGCAGGGACTTTTTACAACACTGCTTTTTGTTTTAGAAAAGCGAGCAAAGGATACCTTTGAAGAACGTGGTTGTCAGAGACACATCAGCTGATGCGCAGCTTGGAGTTGGCAACTCTGAGACTTTGGGCTAGCGGTGGGCAATAGAAGCACCAAACTTTTTATTTCAAAACACTCTTTAGTCGCTATCCCCATTGTCAAGCATTTTCGCTGAATTCCTAGCTTCCCTCTTTTTCCTCATGTTAACAGCTCTGGCCTTTGCCAGCGACGAATTGGGACTAACGATCATCCTCGCCTCGCTGCTTCCTCTGTCGTCGGCGCCCGTATCGAAGACGACCTCAAAGACCTGGCCCAACAGCGGATTGTCAGCAAAGTGTCTGTTAATACCGCCACCCAGCACAGCCCTAAAGGCATGTAGGCGCAGAATACGCGGCCAGTCGGCAAAGCGAACGGACCGACCGTGGAAGGCCAGCTTCAATTCCGGAGGCACTCCAGACTCGATGGTCTGCAGCACGCCACGCACGGCCGAGCGCTGAGCATGGGTGTCGCGACGACCGTGGCGCTTGGAGCTCTGGTGCTTGATGGCAGAGAGCGTAGCCACGAGCTCCTCTTGTCGATCAAACTCGAAGCGACCAGACTCTTGGCGAGACAGCTCAGAATGCATCAGTGCAAAGTTCTGGGCAGCGGCAAGGCGGATCTCAATAGAGTCGGCGGCTAGAGCTTCGAGGTGGGCGGCAAAGGCACGGTCAAACATCTTTTCGGCTACTCGCGGGTTGGCGTCAACCACAACAGTCATCAGCAAGCCATAGGTCTCCAAAGCTTGGCGCATGACGGAGGCTGGAGCTGGCTCCGGCTCATCATCGTGTTCCTCATCCTCTTCCTCGTCAAAGCCTTCGTCGTCGTCGTCGTCGTCAAGTGGGGCATCGAGGTGAATGAACCAATCGCCAACAAACTTGAGTACGTCGGCTGAATCATTGTAGTCGGCGCCCGAGACAAAGCTAGCAACGCCGAGGGCAGCCAATGCCATGACCCGCAAGTGCGAAGACAAATGTGTGTCCCTTGCCAATGCCTTCAAAAAGGCCTTGGTCTCCGTGTACTCGTTCGCAGAGGCATCGACACCAAAGTTGATGAACCAAAGGGCAATTCCCCTCAGCGCCAGCACCCCCTCCACATCGGACTTTGCTGTCTTTGCGCACCGCTTCAGCGACTCCAAGCTAGCCAGTCTCCGGCCCTCCATAGCCTCGCCCACGTAAATGTGCGCCATTACTTGAGCCACCGTCGCCAGGCCTCTTTCCCGCGTACCCACGCGCTTTTCGCTGAGAGCGTCCAAGGCTGTTTGCAGGGTGTCTTGCCAGTTTTCGGTGCTCTCCATTATGGGTTCGTCGGTGGCTTCTTCCGCGGCGCCGTTGATTACCCACGTATCGTCGGAGGCTACACTGGCATCGTCGTCGTCGTAGTCTTCGGTGTCAGAGACATCGCGGCTGGCGGCTACGCTGCGAGGCGACTTTGGCGTGGCTTTGCGCGAGCTGCGAGTGGTCGAGCGGCCACTGGAGCTGGGTACGCGACCGGCATTCAGGGCGGCGCGAAGTAATTCGTTAGTATTGCTACCAGACATAATAAATCAAGTAAATTATTAAAGAGAAAAAAGAGAGAGAGAGAGAAAGAGGGGGAAAGAAAAAGAGTGTGGCCCTGACTGTACTGGAGGGGGAGGAAAACTGCGGTAGCCGCAGCAATGTAAAAAATAAAAAAAATTTACTAAGCGACAGGGTCTAGAAAGGTGTGCAGAGTATGGACAGTTTTTGCATCCAATTTGTAATCTTTGGCTGCTTGCTCCACCGTCACGCCATGTCCGAGGTCACGCAGTAGCTTGGTGATCTGCTGGCTCTCCAGCCGGCTTAGCGAGTCGCGCGCCTGTCTCTGTCTCAGCGCTTCAGCGTTGGTGTTGTCGGTGGCGGGCTTCATCCCCGTCGTCGTGTGCTGCTGCGGGTTGAGGAACCGCCTGAGGTTGGCTGACATCTGCTTGCTCTCTTCCTCCTCCTCTTTGGCTTCCTCCTCACCAAGTATCTGCTCTCGTGTCTTTACCGCTGGCGGCTGCGAGGCACGCGGTAGCCGCATACCGCCTCTTACGCTCTTGCTCGCCAGTAGCTTGGAGCCCGGCTGACCCATGACAAAAAAGAAAAAAAATTAGAAGCAGATTTCAACAGTAGGCGGGAGAACAGCTGAAAAGGCTTGGGACACATTGAAGATCATCTGCATACGATGATTCAAGGGGTGATCGCCAATCAAATCAATCTTTCGTGAAATATTTCGCTCTCTCCTATCAGCCGGCCCAATTCGGAATCATTGGCTTTTCCTTCTTCAATCGGCATACTTTTTTCACTTCAAAAATGTCTTTTCGCTCGTTGTTTGCCACAGTCCTTCCTCGCACCTCCCTGGCGTTTCGGTCGTATGTGACCAAAATGCAGACCAAAGTGATGGACACGATTCTAACCAACTCGCCCATGGAGGTAAATCAGCTCTCGGGTCTCCCCTCGCCCCTAATCTCAGCCAGCGACCGACAGCGCCTCCGCAACGACCCGCTACTCTCCCAATTAGTAAACATGATAATGCGCGATGGCAAGAAAATGCGCGCCGAGCGCTTTGTACAATCCGCCCTCCTCGACATCAGGGAGCACACCAACTCGGATCCCTACAGGCTTCTCTCGGATGCCATTGACTTGGTGACGCCGATTATGGATACGAGGAGCGCTCGCCAGGGATCCAAGGTCATCCAGGTGCCGCGGGCCCTGAATCTGAGGCAGAGGAGGCGACGTGCCATTGTGTGGATCTTGGAGGCGGCGGAGAAGAGGAATGAGCGTCAAATGCATCTTAGGCTGTCGGGCGAGCTGCAGGCTGTTGTCAATGGGACATCGACCATCTTGGAGACGAAGCTGATGCTGCACAAAACGGTCCTCGCTAATCGCTCTAATATCCGCACAACAAAGAGATTCTAAAAAGCATTTCTTTTTTGGTTCTAGAGGTTTGGCGATAATAAAGTGCTGGCTGTCCAGGCTGCTCCCCTGTCTAGTGTGGCTTTGAATAGGGCGCAGTAGGGAACGTCGTTGCTGCCCTCTAGTCGTCGGGTTGTGGCCCACCGCAGCGCTGTGACTCCTGCTCCATGCGTGACTAACACTACTACCGCTCGCTTGCCGCCCATCCCGCCATTAGCCCGAGCGGCTACATGGTCAAGTACCGCCGTGAATCTCGCTAGCATCGATTGGAAGCTCTCCGGAAACGCGGGTAGCTCCGCTTGTGCTGGACAGTACTCATTGTCGAAACCCATGTTCCCACATACGTCGCCCCTGCCCAACTGGTCTCTTCTCTCAGCAGCAATCCCTGTGGGCACATTATCCGCCGAATGAAAGTAGTTTTCGTTGATCACCTCCGATAGCCCGGGCTCCAAGGCAACTCGCCACTGTGCACCCTCTCCTTTGTGGAATCCTTCGTGGATCGCTTGAGCTGTCTGCGCGCACCGCAGGAATGGCGATACGAGCACTAGATAGTCGCTGTCTGCTTGTGGCTCTAGGTCTCGGATCATGGATCCTGCCTCTCGTGCTTGCGCCCATCCGTCGGCAGTGAGCGGCGGATCATATGGCGTGGCTGATGTAATTGCCCAAGTATCGTCTATATGGTCTATGCGCTCGCCATGCCGTACAATGTAGCAGGTCAGCTGGTCGGTGGGTAAGCAAGGATTCATTAAGAAGTAGAATAACTAATCGACAGGAAGAAGAAAAGCAAGGGAAGGCACGACTGACATGTGAATGGCATTGGTTTTTTGGGGACAGTTGATCTCCAAGCAATCACAAGGAAATATATCACTTGACGTGCTAATAAAAGTAATCGTGATTTGCAAATCAAACCCACAGGCACTCGCCTGACACCACCATGCTCAAAGGGCGCTTTTAAATAATTACGTCGCCTCTATCTTGTGCTTGCCATCGTTATTTTGAGGCGTTCTAGAAAACACATTGTCCCTCTCTTTTGGTATAAAAAGAGCAAGGAGTGGTGTCACGCCTTTACGTCTGGTTGGCCGCTGCATGTCATCTACATATAGTGCAGTGGCATCTTTACTGTTGGATAGTACTATGCGAGTTTAGAGTATACCCATATATATATATATATATATATATATCCTAAAATCAGAGCTAAAATAACTCAAGAGCTCTCACACTACTAATGTCCCGTAGCGCCATATTTAAACAGCACTGCCATAGCCGCCTGTAATCATAATCTTGCGATTATGATCATGGACTCGTAATCGCGATCTGGCCGACTATACTCGCTGCTATCCAACAACTATGGTGACAATATAGGCCCGTCAATAGCTATTGACGGAAAAGACATGTCTTACCTGTTTTATGGTAGTGAGAAAGAATGTAATGATTTGTTGAGTAGCGTTAAAAGTAATTATGAAAAAATATTGAATAATGCGACTACAATACTTGAAAATGAAATGCCCAATATGTTGGCTGTTGAGCCAACGGCTACTTAATTCAGAGATCACCCGACGGTGATCTCCCTTTTCCCTTTCTCGTTTTCCGGACCGACTTTTATCTGTTTTTTCTTCAGAGCTGTTTTTAACCTTTTTTCGAATATATTTTGTTTCACCTTTGATAGCGACTGTTTAGTTGTCTTTAAACAGTTCGCTTTCACAATATATTTAGTTGAATAATTTATTGTAATCCAAACACAGTGTGGAAAACTGTGCAAGAACGGTAGGTGCCTCCAGAGAAAATTTCCTGCATCTTCAAGCACTTTCCATAGCACAGTTGCTTTCAGGTACTCATTAGGAGAGTGTCTTTTGCAGCATTGTGCTTGGCGTTTTTCTAGAGACTGCACATCTGGGTTTCTTTCTTTAAGGCAGCAAAGCGCCAGTGTGCTTCCCCCTTTTAGCCTTTGTGTGGGATCGGACATGAGCGCTGTGTTGGGAGGGGGGAGAAAGACGGAGATAAAAAAAGACTTGCATGTTGTTGCTGCATAGTAGCTTTTCCATCACTAGGTTTTGCTCCCTCCTACGATTTAGAGGCTATTAAAATGAGCGACCTGTCTCTCCATCCACATACCTTCTCTTCATACAAAAACCTTTTGATCCAGTAAACATACTCATTGCAATGCCTAGATTTGATTTCAACGGCCTAGTGGTAAATGACAGGAGTGCCTTTGCGAAATGAGAAGTGTTCAAGAAGTCTTGCATTCTGGTGTCATTGGTGATCGGCGTGATCTAAATTAATTGTTGTCAATAGAATCACGTGTACTTGGCGACAGATGAGGTAAGCCCCTCTCGAACGAGTGCGCTTTCTTTTTCTTTTTTTCAGCATCCGTTTTTTTGATTTAGAAAGCAAATTACCAATATTTTTTTGAAAATGGCGTTGCCTGCTACTCAGCGTGGAGTGCCAGCTGGAGCCCGTCCCACGACAACGGGCGAGCGTTTAAGCGCCTTGGCCAAAGTAAGCAATTACAAATGCTTTTTATTTATGAATCTAGCGGGCAAGATGACTAATTAGCAGCTTTGTAGACGGCACAGTTTTACTGGTGGGCAGGACACATGGTGGTGCTGATATTTGGAACGCTTTATTACGTGAAGCGGCCGTTCGGTTGGCGAGAGGCGAATTGGTACTACGGCAAGGCGTATGTGGGGGCGCTGGCTAGCTACACTATAGTGATATACAAGACGTATGGGCCGCCGCAGATGAATTTGGCGTTTGCGCAGCGGCTCTTGGTGGACGAGAACGTGGAGTATTTGATGCTGGCTATGTACTGGGCGTGGTGCAGGCCTATCTGGGTGACGCTGCTGCCGTTTGTTGTGTTTTCTCTGTTTCATGTTATTACCTATACGAGGTCATCGTTGATTCCCTTGTTCTTTCCAGAGGTCCCTGCGGAGATCCAGAGAGGCCGTGCGGGTGGGCAGCCCGTGGCTAGTGTGGCGGGCAGGGTCAGCCGGTTTATGGGCGAGTGGAGCTCAAAGTACTATTCGCCGGCGCTCCGTGAGGTCGGTGTTTGGGAGGTGGCAGTCATTGGGGTGTGGGTTGTGCTGGGAGCGGTGACTTTGCAGACCCCGTTGACTGCTCCGCTGGCGTACTTTCAGTTCTTGCGGATGCGGTATGCGCTCAGTGCGCCGACGAGGGCTGCTTTTAGGAGGGTGCGTGTGTTCCTCGATCGTCTGCTGACGCCGCCGGCAGCTCATCCCGGGGTGCCTGGCGTGGTGGCTGATGGGTATATTAAGGTGCGCGACGTCCTTGTGCGCATGGGCAGCATGATTACCGACCCGGCAGCCGCCCAACAACACCACCAACAGCAGCGCTAGCTATCTTGTTTTGGGGTGTGGGGGGGGGAAGGATTTGGTGATCAAGAAGCACTTTATCTTTTCCTTTTCTGCTTATGAAATTTAATATAGGCTTTTATTTGGAATCCATTTTTATTCTTGAGAATTATGCTTGGATTGTTGTCGTCGCCATCGGGATCTGCTGGTGGACGCGTGTACCGGAGGGCACTGGGGCTCTCCAAAGTCATTGGATTGAATAGACGCTGGGTGCAAACCGAAGCCCCTTCTGTGATTCCCGAGCCAGTTACTTGGAATGAGTTTTTCGTTTTGCGCAAGCAGCGCCGCCTCTGGGAGCGCCTAGCCGCTTTGCCCTGCGCTATATTGGGGCTTGGTGCCGGCGGGGCTATATTTGCTTCGCTGCCCGTGCATCCGCAACAGACGTTCATGGGGATGGACCCCCTGCTGCTCTTTGGCGGGTCCACCTTGTTCTGCGGCGTGCTGGGGTTTGTGGGTGGCCCGTCCATTGGGCGTGTGTTCTATAGGATCGGGAGCCCGCAGAGAGCCCTGGCTTTGGATCTGAAGGAGGCCGAGTTCTTCCGGCACATTAAGGCCAATCGGTCGGATCCTATGTTTAGCTCGGCTAGCAACCCGCTGCCTGACTTTTATGGAGAAAAGATCAACTCGCTGGCGGCGTATCGCAAGTGGCTGAGAAAACAGCGGGAGCACGAGCGTAAGGGTACATTCAAGCTGGGTAAAAAGAAATAAAAAAAGCTCACTCGAGTGTTGTTTTTGTTATCCTTTTCACTATCTCTGAAAGTGCGTGAGCCGCCGGTGACGTGGGTGAGGACTCTGCGAATGACTCACCGAAATCACACGCCCTTCCTATCAGCGGGTCCAGTGGAATGCGACCCAGCAGGGGGACGCCGAGTTCGCTGCAGAGGGCTTGGGCGCCGCCCGTTGTGGGCGGGAATATGGGCGACTCGTGCCTGCACCCAGGGCACACAAACCCGCTCATATTCTCCACTAGCCCGATAATTGGTACATTGGCTTTCCGACAAAAGTCAATCTCCTTCCTCACGTCCTGCAGAGCCACCTCCTGCGGCGTAGTCAAAATAACAGCGCCCGTGATGCCCGAATCCCTCAGCAACTGCACAACCGACAGATGTTCGTCAGAGGTGCCCGGCGGCGTATCAAACAGCATGAAGTCGAGTGGAGGCCAGTCGACATCCCTCAAAAACTGCTTAATGATACCGTTCTTCTTTGGTCCCCGCCATATAACAGCAGACTCCTCGTCAGGCAGCATAAACCCAATGGACATCAGCGACAGACTATCAGAGACGAAAACCGGCGCCCAGCCATTGGACGATCTGTGAATGTCCTCTCGCTCTACTCCCATTATCTTGGGCAGGGATGGTCCGCATATGTCAATGTCTACGACGCCTACTTCGTGGGCTTGGGAGAGGGCAAAGGCTAGCTGGGCGGTGAATGTGCTTTTGCCTACGCCGCCTTTGCCGGAGAGTATGAGGAGCTTGTGGTGGGTTTGCTGGAGTCTTTCGCTTATTAGGTGGATATCGGGATCCGGTCCAGAGGCTTGTGTGGAGCATATTTCCTGGTTGGGACAGCCCTCGCAGCCTGCTGCTTTGCCTGCGCTGGCGCTTTCGGGGCCCGGGCAATGTTCGTTGGCGTCGGCGGGAATGTTTGTGGACATTAAGAAATTCAAAATAAAGAATGGTTTTTTGTAGAGAAAAAGAAAAGAACAAGGAGGCGGGAGGCTTTTTTGTTGTTTGCTGACAAACTTTTGGTGTCTCATGTGACTGCACCATTTTTCTTTGATCCGATCTGCACTATTGTAGCGAGAGAAGAAAATTTTGGTAAACAAAAAACTGCCATTAAACCCGTTTACTCCCTTTTATTTGCTTTAATTGATGGGCGTAAAAACAAAGGACAAGCCCGTTGAGGCCGTGCCGCCGCCGCCGCCGCCGCCTACGGCGTTGTTTGGCGGATGGACCGGCAAAACGCCTGTTACCCTATTAAACGAATACGTACAACGACAACAGGCCGAGGGCTGGCACCGAGCCGACTACAACATCCAAGGCACGGCCCACACGGGGTTCACCTGCGTGATCCGACTGTCCAAGCAGGACAAAAAGCTGGGCCGCCTCAAAGTAGAATTCCGACCCACGGCCACTGCCACCACCCCTCTCCGCCACCCAACCGCGCTCGAAGCCCGACACATGGCGGCCACCTACGCCCTGCACAGATTGCGTGCCAATACCAGTCTCTATCGCATGATCCCACCCGTTTGTCGCGCTTACTGGCTGGAACTCGATGCCAACAGGGGCGAGCCCTGGATGTACGACGACCCGTTTGCAGCCAAATTAGCTCGAGACAGAGAACGCGACGACAGGGAAAAGGAGAGGGCCAAGAAGGAGGAGATTAGGAGCAGGGCACTAGAGAATGGTCGCCTCGAGGATCTGCTCCCCCCGGCGCTGCGCTCTAGGTGGGACGCCCTAGCCCAAGTAGATATGAGCGAGGCATTACGCAATAAAGCCGAGAGCGTCGTGCGCACGTGGACTGACACTTGGGGCATCACCGCTGAGGAGGAGGGGTCCAGGGACAGTGGGGAAGGGCTGGCAAAGATGGGATTCCGTTCGGCACATATCGACGAGGCGCTGAAGGCGTGTGGGGGCGATTCGCAGGCAGCATTGCAGTGGCTCTGTGTCTATGTGCCGGAAGACGATCTCCCCGAGCATATCATGCAACGGGGATACCAGTCCTCCATGGTCACTGGTTCCAATGCTGCGAGTAATGTGGAGCTGTCACGGGAATTGGCAGCAAAGCGATTGGCTAGATCGGGGTTCTCCCTATCCCAGTGTCGAGCCGCTCTCGACTCAGCCCCTGGCGACCTCGGTGCGGCTGAATCCCGCGCAATGGATATCCTCGTATCGTCGTTATGCCGGAGACCTGTACCCGGGGATGGGCTCGGGGATGGCTCCGTGGATGAGGAGGTGGAGGCCCTCGATGCCATCTACGCTGGTGAGAATCGAGTAGCCCGCCAATCCCCCCTCCACGTCACCGTGGGGGTGCGACCTCGCGACCAGAAACAGTGTCCCCGCGATGCGTGTCTAGAGTTCTGGGTCCCCGCCGATGGCACCTACCCCGAGCTGCGGCCACCGTCGGTTACCCTGTCTAGCGATGCGATGCCGGCGTTCCTGAAGCTGCATATAGCCCGGATGATTGACCACAGGATGGCGAGAGACGGTATGCCCGTTCTCTTTGATGTAGTGAGCATGGTCGATGATTCCATAGAGGAGTGGCTGGAGCGCCCGCCACTACTCGCCGAGCTTATGAGCGGAATAGCGCCCCCGATAGACAACCTGGCGCCCGCACTTAAGTTCTCGCCAAAGCCAGCGAATCGGGACCGTAGGCCCGGACCGTGGTCCGCGGCAGTAAGGGCATTTGCTGATGCGCAAAAGAACGAGGCATATCAAATGATGCAGCAGGGGAGAGCGCTATTGCCGGCAGCACGGGTGGCAGTGGAGCTTGTTGCGCTTATCCGGTCCCATCGCTGTGTAGTAGTGTCAGGCGCGACGGGCTGCGGGAAGACTACGCAAGTGCCGCAGTTTATCCTAGACGATGGGCTGCAAACCAACACGCCCACCAGCATCGTGTGCACGCAGCCCCGGCGAATCAGCGCCCTCGGCGTGGCTGCCCGCGTTGCCGAGGAACGCGCCTCGGCAGTGGGCGAGGTGGTCGGCTATGCTGTGCGTGGAGAGTCGCGGCGATCCGCCCACACCCGCCTCCTCTTCTGCACCACCGGCGTCCTCCTCCGCATGCTCTCGGGCGACCCGTCCCTCGCCGACACCACCCACGTGATCTGTGACGAGGTTCACGAGAGATCGGTTGATTCCGACCTGCTCCTCGTGCTCCTCCTGCAGAGCCTGAAGCTCAACCCGCATTTGCGCGTGGTTCTGATGAGTGCTACAGCGCAAAGCGACCTGTTTGCCGGGTATTTCGGCTTTCCGTGCCCCATAGTCGATATCCCTGGTCGCACATTCCCCGTGGATGACGTCTATGTGGAGGACTTTATTGGGGATGCAAGCGATTCGCTGCTCGCCGAGGCCTTTGGCGCAAAGTGGCGGGATGCAGCTCAGAGGAGATGGGACGCTGCGATGGCGCGAGATGACAGTGAGCCATGGATCGCGCGTGCCCGGGCCCTGTCTGCTCGCAGCGATGTGGGCTCGGCGCTGGCGGCCTGGGAAGACCGCCACGCGTCGCCGTTCCACATAGACTTTGATCTCGTTGCCTGCATTGTTCGCCACATCCACGTGACCAAACCCCACAGCCAATCAATCCTGATATTTATGCCGGGTGTGGCGGAGATCACGGCAACCATGGCCAGGCTTGGCGCTGTTGGCGGGGGGCTGCTGGTCCTGCCCTTGCACTCTGGGCTGCTGGCTGCCGATCAGCGTCGGGTGTTTAGGGCGGCGGCTAAGGGCGAGCGCAAAGTGGTTGTGGCCACTAATATCGCTGAGACAAGCATTACCATCGATGACGTGGGGTTTGTTATTGATGCTGGCCGTGTCCGCGAATTGCGCCACGACCATGGTGCCTGCGTAGCACGACTCACTACCGTTCTATGCTCCCGGGCGGCCGCCGATCAGCGCCGTGGTCGCGCTGGTCGCACCCAACGAGGGGTCTGCTATCGCTTGTATACTCGTCGCCTGTTCGAGAATATGCCCGCTCATGGCGACCCCGAGATACTGCGGTCGCCCCTAGAGCAGGTGTGTCTGAGGGTGAAGGCGCTGGGGTACGGGGACCCGCGGGTGCTGCTGGAGTCGGCGCTGGACCCACCGCCGATGGCGGCGGTCACGGCGTCTGAGAGGCTGTTGGTGGCGGTGGGAGCGAGCACCGGGGAATTCGGGGCACTGACGGCGCTGGGTCGGTTTATCGCTGATATACCGGTGGATCTGCGCCTGGCCAAGATCCTCGTCTATGGGGCTTTGGTGGGCGCCCTGGAAGACGCCCTCATGGTGGTGGCGCTGATGGCGCTGGACAAGCCAATGTATGTGGGGGACCGCGAGCAAGTGCGCCAAGCCCGAATGCAATTCTCCAATGACTCTCACCGCTCCGGTCTCAGCGACTGGCTAGCCGATCTCGCCGCCCTCAAACACGTGATGCTGACAGCAGTGGGCAAAAAGGCTTGTCTTGATCTGTGTGTGTCGCCGGCGGCTATTCGCGAGATCAAGAGTAGTGTGAGGCAGCTGCGCGACTCTCTAAAAGCCACGGGTCTAGTGGAGAGTGCGGGTGTTGCGCCGGGCCCCATGGTGCTCAAGGCGCTGGTGTGTGCGGGGCTCGTGCCTAATATCGTTAGGGTGCGGATGCCCAAACAAAAGTTCACCGAGCTCATTAACGGCTCCATATCAAAGGACCCCGAGGCCCGTCAGGTCGCCTTCTATGCGCCCGATGTAATGGCCTCTGGCAAGTGGCAGTCCCACAATTATCATGGCGATCGTCGTGTATTCGTGCATCCGCAGTCGACGCTTTTCTCGGTTACAAAGTACCAGGCTTCGCCGTTCATCGTGTACTTTGCACAGCAGTCATCCTCTTCGGGTGGTGGTGGCGATCGTGTGTATTTGCGCGATGCTACTGTGCCCGGACTCTATGCACTGCTTATGTTTGGGCCTGGCCTTACGATTGACCATGGGAACAAGGTCGTTAGTATCGGGGACTCTGGATCGCTAGCCCTCCGTGCATGGCCTAGGATCGCAGTGCTCGTTAGTCAGCTCCGTGTGCTTTTAGACGAGCTCCTAAGAAGAAAACTGGAGTCTCCCGGCTCTGTCACATTGGCCGACCACCCAGTAGTAAAAGTGGTGCTGGAGCTGATAGAGACTGATGGAAGATAGGGGAATATATTTAGACATGTTGTTGTGCTTTCTCGCTAAGCTGCTCGTCTACATGGTCATCCGAATGGTCCTTGAGTCTGTAGGTGACGTAGAGCATTGGAAACATGGAGATCGCCAATAGCACCCAGTTGCCAATCAACTGGTTCAGATATGGAACGCTCTTGGCATCCAATTGCCATGCCACTGTAGCGCCCAAGGACTGGATGCCCTTGTAGAATCCCGCGTATCTCGACAATTTCTGGCTGTCGTTGGTCAATGACCCAATGATCCAATACGCCAAATTCTGATACAGCGCATCGCCGACTCCATGCAGTGTATAGAGGATGATGGGGCCAGCCGCGCGGCTGCTCTCCAAAAAGTCAATGGGGCCGCCAGGGTAGTCAGTAGGCTCGCCGTTGGGCAAGGGCCCATGCGTGTACTGGAGCTGGAGATCAAGTGTGCCGCCCCACACGACGTTAAAGAAAACAGCGACAACAGCAACAGCTATTAGACCACGCTTCTTCCTCGTCATGCGCTGGGTATCAAGAAGGAAGGAGAGCGCGTAGGCCCCCACCATCTGAGCGCCCCAGTAAAAGATGTTGTTGAAGCCGCGCGTCCGAATATTGAACAGAGAGGCGTTGATTGGTCCGAACTGGTAAGAGTAGAAGAAATTCGACGCAAAGCACATTGGCAGCAGCGCCAGCATCGTTGGATTCGTAAACAGCCTGAGGATCTCCACGGCTTCTTTCCCCGTGCTTGTGTATTTGACCAACACCACCGACGATCCGTCCTCGCGCACCACCTTTGACGGCGGCGCCAGTGCCAGCCCCAATGCGGCTCCAATGCACTCGAGAACAACAAACGCAACATACACGCCATCCGACAGCGAGTCCTTTGTGCTATGGTAGTTGATGGCAAAGGGGAGAATGCCGCCCAGCATGCCGCCCATATTGAAGATGATCCAGAACACGGCGATGTACTTGCCCTTCTCTTCCTCTCGTGGATAGGAAACCATGATCATGCCCTGCGCCGCCCACAGAATGCCAGCTCCCACGCCGAGAATACCGCCGGCTGCAATAGTGAAGGCTCCGTTGCCCGTGTTGTTCAGGTAGATGTAGGAGCCGGAGTACAGCGCGTAGGTGAGGCCCGAGCCAAAGATCGTCCAGCGTACGCCGCAGAGGTTGACGATGGCGCCGCCGACTACTCCGAATACGATAAAGGTGCAGTAGAGTGCTGTGTTTGCGTTGTTGCCGGTGGTGCGGTCTACTTGGCCGCCGCCGCCCATGCCGTTTAGTGCGTTGAACATGCCGGGGCATAGGAAACACACAAAGCCGACGAGAATGACCTGCGTCATCGGGCTAAAGTAGCTAGCACCGCGGAACTTGTCAAGAAACCCCATGCTTGAAGGTAATAACAACAATGAGATGTTTTGTTTTGGTAAAGAGGTGCGAAGGAAAAAAAGAAAAGGAGGAGAGGCATGTCCTTTTCTTTCTCTTTTTATATCGCAGTGTGGATCAATCAAACAGCCTTTCTTGTGTTCCATGGCTCGTGCGGGAGAGCGCGTGCTTTTGGCTTCCTAAAGAGATAACAGAGGGGTGGTGATTGGCTAAGCAGGCGGGTTCCGCATTCCGTGCACAGTTAAAAAGTCACGAGTTTTTTTACTAGAGATTGTGGCACGTTTCCTCAGCAAAAAATGGCCCGGGCTTTATCTTGTAGATCCCGCATAGAGTGTTTACTAGAAAATTTCCGCAATTGATATATTTCGCTAAATTATTCGGAGTGATTTACATTTTTGCTATACCTCTTTAATGACCGATATTTGTTGCAGCACTGTGCCGCTGTTTTAGTTTTCAGCCGAGCCGCCAGATTTACCCAACTTTTTTTCCCCTCATTCCCCTCCACAAACTCCATCAGCACCGAGATCTCATGTGCCGACCACCTATGCTTGTCTTTCCCCGCTGGCTCCTCCCTAGTCTCTTTTTCCGCTGCTGGCTCGGCCACCACAGTAGGTGGCGATGGTGGTGGTGGCGGCGGTGCCGAGAGCAGTGTGCGTGGCGGCTGCTGTCCCGATTCATAGTCAGGGTGCGATCCGATGATAGCCAGCATGCACATGTTGACCGACTGCCGCGAATACCTGGGCAGCGCCGCCTGCGCTAGCTCCAGCATCTGTCGAATGGATAGCGCGCTGGCGTGGCGGCGCACGATCTCGCGCGCAGTGGCCACGCTCACAGGGTCGACCACGGTCTGCTGGCCCGCCATGGGGCTGACGGCTGCGCGCTTCGAAGTGGTTACCAGGTACATGGGACCGTTGGGCGGGCAGTGCACGCTGGTGGGCTGCAGGCAATCCACATGCTTAATGGTCTTTCTCCGACACTGCAGAGGCAGCTTTGTCCCGATAATCTTGGCAGTAGTGCGACAGCACACGCCAATAGCTCGACACAGCGCCAGCAACTCTATCTCGCTGCGTGACCACGGTCGAGTAATATTGGTGGCAGACGAATATCCACGCCAGTTTTTTTGCAAATCGCTCACTCGCACATCCATAGCCCCACTAATCAACTCCCAGTCTTCGCCGTGTGCGGCGACTAGTCTCTGCAGTTGCTTGAATTGGTCCACATTCAGGTACGCTAGTTTACTGGGCTCCTTCACATCGGGCAATCGCGCCTTTGTTGTCTTTTTGGTCGTATACGGAACGAACCGCACAGGCTCCGCCAAATGGCCTTGCTGGAAATAGGAGCAACCGAGATGCATGGCGCTCGACCCGCCACCCTCCCCCGCGGGCAGTACCTTGCTCATGTTTTCCCAGGACATCCGTGCCAGCAGCTGGCCATCTTCTGACTGCGCAGTAACCTGGAGAACCGCTTGTGGCGATGGCGGGAGACTAAGCAGGGATAGGGCCGGCTCGGCGCTTATTCCCGTGGGACTGCATGTGGTCTGCGGCGAGTGAACCGGTAACTGGACGTCGCTGAAGGGGCTGAGTAATGGCCAGGGGAAAAGGGGCTGTAGGAGGAGACCCGGGTCGGTGGGTGGCCAGAAGGGGGCCGAGTACTCGGGCTTCTTAATGTCGAGGGTCTGCAGGTCGCTGGGATGGCTGCCGTGGATCACCTCGCGGTGAATGGGGAGTAGCTCAAGGGCGCGAGTAGCGAAAAAGCGCTGATTTTGGTTTGGGATAAAGTACCCCGTATCGCTGTATTGGCTGTTGAACGAGCTCATAATAATAATAATAACAATAATAAAAATAATAAAAAAGCGTTTTTTCTCAAGTGAATAGACGGCAGGTTTTTTTGTTTGCGACTTTTTTTCGGATAGAGGAGAGGTGGCCTTTTATGTAAAGGGTAAATTAAAGGTGTACCCGAGCTAAAAAAAAAACAGTGTTTACCCTTAAGGAAAAAAATCAAGTGGGGAAAAAGATAGCAAATTAAAAAGTATTTTAAGACGAGAGCGGGGTGGGGGGGAAGAAGGGAGGCGCAGCCAAAGCACAAAGAAAGAGGAACAATAGGTAGTAGGTCAGCAGATTTTATTCGATGCATGCAACTTGCCGGAGTAAAAGAGATGGGGTGGAGGGCTCGGTGGAAGATGAGTTTTTTTTTTCTTTTTATTTTTATTTTATTTTTTCGAGCACGGTGGCATTAAAAGAAACTAGTTTTAAAGAAAATTTATTTTCAATAAACCCTTTTTTAGACTAGTGCATCATCTCTCAATTAAAGCGATTTGCTTTCTTTTCACATGGATAAGAGACTTGCCAATCCTCTATATTCAGATTAACACATCCAGACGGTGTCAATCACTGTTGCTGCATAAATTGAAAAAAGAGGGGGAGAGCGGCAAGACGGGTAACCCAAGAAAAAAGAAAAAAAAACAATTCGCATTAATGAATCCCACAAAGCTGTCTGCAGTAATTGAAGCATAGGAGAGCATAAATTAAGATACTATATGCGAAGCTGCCTTTTCCAATCGGTTCATTACCGCCAGCCCCTCATTGTCGTCATCCACGCCCTCAACAACAATACAGTCCACGTGTTCGGTCTCATCCAGCTCCCTCAGCAGAGCGAAGATGCGCTTGGCCAAGTCGCGCGCATCCCCCACCTCATGCACAACCAGCATGCAGGACTCCTGCGCGCATAGGGAATCCGTGGATCCCGCAATAACGCCTATTTTGGCATTCTCCATCCCATCCAGGGTCCTCTGCACCGCCCCCGCACTCTTGCATAGGTACACGGGTGCCGACGGCGAGTAGTGTCGGTACTTCATGCCAGGCGTCGTCGGCATCGACTCCAGCTGCGTGCTGTGGAAGTCCCTTTTGTACACACGCAGCGCTTCTCCCCACACGCCGCCCAGCGAGCGCAGGGCCTCCACCGTGACCCCGCCCGGCCGCAGCACGCAGGGCGATAGAAGCCCGTCGACATGGGCAGTAGGAGAAAACGCATCGACCACGGTGCTCTCCACGCCCACGGCACACGCCCCGCCGTCGATTATCAGCGGAATGCGGCCGCCCAAGTCATGGCTTACGTGGGCAGCAGTGGTGGGCGAGGGCCGACCCGACGCATTGGCGCTGGGCGCTGCCAGGGGCAGGCCGCAAGCAGCAATGATCGCCCGGGCTACAGGGTGGGATGGAAAGCGCACGGCCACCGTCGACCCATGCCCGCCAAGGACCTCCAGCGGTATGCAGGCGGGGCGCGGCAGGACAATGGTCAGGGCGCCGGGCCAGAAGCTCCGAATGGCCGAATGGTAAACACGCGGGATCTCGGGCCACACACCGTCGCCGCCCCTCAGGCGATCCTCTCTCTCTGCCGCAGCCATCTGGCCTCTCAGCCAAGCGCCCTCCAATGCCTCGGTGCCCAAGAACGGAGTGTCAGCAGAGGCTGCCGGCAAGTGGTAAAGCGCCCGCAGCATGCGCATCGATGACACGTGGACTATGAGCGGATTGTCCGATGGCCGGCCCTTGGCTCGGAATATCGCGCTCACTGCCCCCGCATCAAGTGCATTGGCAGCCAGGCCGTAGACGGTCTCGGTGGGGATCGATATGGGCCGGCTGCTGCGTAGCTCGTGTCGGCTGGCGGCGATCCACGTGTCAGCAGCACTGCTGGTGGCAGTGAGCTGGCTGTCTTCTATGCCGCCTGTGAACTGGGTCTTTTCAGCGTCGTGGGCCGATAGGAGCTTGGTGCTGAATTGGTCGCAAAGCGTGGGCGACATTGTCGATAGCGCGTGAAAGGATTTGCAAAGAGGGCGAGCAATGCGCAGCATATAATCGAATTAAATTTGCACAAAAAAGGCAGAGAAAAGGAAAGAAAAAAATAGCTGATGAGGCTGCGATCCAAACTAGCGATCTGATCACTTCTTTCTCTCCTCTGCTCTGTTCGATTTTTTGTTTTGCTGTATTTTTCTTTTAAATCTCTTTTAAATGGCGCTTGCTGCCGATGGCGATGGCGATGGCGCCAACACGCTGTCGATACTCGTCGCGACCGACAACCACCTGGGCTACCTCGAGCGGGATCCGATACGCGGGCAGGATTCGTTCCACGCGTTCACTGAGATCATGCAAATAGCACGTGATCGCAAAGTAGACATGGTGCTCTTGGGCGGCGACCTGTTCCACGACAACAAGCCGTCGCGCAAGTGTCTGCACCAAGCCATGACCATCCTCCGGGCCTCTTGCCTTGGCTCCGACCCCGTATCGCTCGAGTATCTAAGCGATCCCCAGGTGGACTTTGCGTCGAGCAGTTTTGTAAACTACGAGGACCCCAATGTGAACATCGGCCTGCCCGTGTTCTCCATCCATGGCAACCACGACGACCCATCGGGAGACGGAAACCTGTCGGCGGTTGATATGCTGGCTGCTTGTGGGCTGGTCAATTACTTTGGGAGGCAGTCCGAGGTCGAGAGGGTTCGCGTATCGCCCGTGCTCTTGCGAAAGGGCGAGACGAGGTTGGCGCTTTATGGGCTGGGCAATATTCGCGATGAGCGGTTGCATCGGACCATGGCTCGTGGCAACCTTACTATGTGTCAGCCAACGGAGGACGAGGGTCGGTGGTTCAACCTCATGGTTCTGCATCAAAACAGGGTTGCGCATGGGCCGAAGAACCACATACCGGAGCACTTTCTCAGCGAATTCCTCGACTTTGTCATCTGGGGCCATGAGCACCAATGTCTCGTTGATCCGCAGTACAACCACCAGCGCGCCTTTTATGTGTCACAGCCGGGATCCTCCGTTGCCACTGCCTTGTCGCCTGGCGAGGCTGCGCCCAAGCACGTGGCGGTGCTGAAGATCAATAGGCGGAGCTTTAAGCTGGAGAAGATCCGATTGAAGAACGTTCGACCCTTCGTCATCGATGACGTTGTGCTTGCTGCTGTGCCGTCGCTGTCGCCGCAGAGCACGGAGGACGAGATTGTCGAGTATCTGAAGGGCAAAGTCGAGCGCATGCTGGTCGTTGCGCAGCGGGAATACCACGAGCAAAGGGACGGTGCACTGGGTCCTCAGCCCAAGCCGTTGGTGAGACTGAGGGTGGAGTATAGCGGCGGATTTGAGAGCTTTCATCCACAGCGGTTCGGCCTTTTATTTGCTGATCGGGTGGCTAATCCCCGCGACATTATTTACTTTTTCCGAAAGCCCCGCGCCTCCACCTCGGTGAGCACGCAAGCGTCGGTGGCCAGTGCGCGGTCTGTGGCGCCTGTTGATGCCCTGCATGTGGAGAGTCTTATTGGCGAGTTTCTAGACGACTCCAGCATGCGTATGTTGGTTGACTTGGAGCTGGCAGAGGCCGTTCGGCTTTTCGTTGCGAAGGGCGATACCGACGCTATTGTTCAATCGCTCAAGTCAACCATTAGCGATACTCAGCGACGGGTTTTGACAGAGGGCGTGGTGGCTAGCGAGGAGCAGCTGGAAGCGAGGATAGGCGAAACGCGAGCTGCCAGGCGGAGACGTGCTGTGGAGAGCGGGCATGGCGGCGTTAGCGAGATTAGGGGCGAGTCTGTGGTCCCCGCTGTTGTTGCTTCTGGGAGGCGGGCGGCTGTTACTAACAATGATCGCAATGCCATAAGGGAATTCGAGCGTATTGCCGCCGCCACCTCTACCTCTGTTACTACTGAGCCCGTGGATGGGCGCGACTCCTCTGGTAGTGACAAGGAGGCTGATGGCTTTCTCCCGTCTCCTCCTCCTCCTACCTTGGGCAGGAAGAAGCGTCCCAGGCAGCCTGTCGTTGTTGCTAGCGATGACGAGGAGGACGATGATATTGTGTCGACTGCTGCTACGACGGTAAAGATTACTAGGCCATCGCGGAATGCCAGAACTACGCTGGCGCTGGCGCTGGCGTCTACTGCATCGGTAAAGCCCCTGTCGGGGGATGAGATCGAGGATAGCGAGGACAATAGCTTGCCGAGCAGTATTGTATCCCCGCCACCACCGCCGGCTAAGCGCGGGAGAACTACTAGGGCGCGTGGGGCTGCGCCTAGTAAGCGCGCCGCTACAGGCAGGGGACATGGCAGGGGGCGTGGCTCGGTGCCAACGCAGCGTACTGTTAGCTTGCTGGCTAGCCAGATGCCTGCCGTATCCATTGACGACGATGACGACGACGATGAGGTTGGTGAGAGCCGTGGGTTTGGGGGATTTTCACTGAGAAAACGCAAATAAATTAAATCAACATACTAAACCGAGAACCGCAGCAATAGCAAAAAAAAGTGCTTTATGCGAATCACTTTTTCTTTCCTCTCCTTTCCTCTCCTTTCCTCTCCTCTCCTTTCCTTTCCTTTCCTTAATATTACTTTTTTTATTTCTTCAGGATGAGTAGCGGTAAATCGAGTGCCAAGGCGCAAGTGAAATTCAGTATTTTTCATTTCCCTCCCGCCCTCCTAGACACCCTCCATTTATCGCCCGAACTCAATCGCCTATACGTCGGTTCTTCCAAGGATACCGAACCCGCCCTCACCAATGTCACACAGGCACTGGCTTCGGCTCGCATAGCCCAGCCGACCTGCCACACCTGTGGCGGCGAGCAATTCGACAGCGCCGACTCTCAGCGAGTGCATGCCAAGACCTCGAGGCATAAGCGCAATTTCGTACGCAAAACAGAATGGCGCAAAAAGAACCCCGACACTCAACTTTCCCTTGACGAGTACCCGTGGATGCCCCTATCATCTGAAGATATGGAGGACAACGGCATAGAGGAGGAGGAGGAGGAGGATGTATCGAGTGACGATGATGAGGACAGTGGCGGTGGCGATCTGGTGGTAGAAAATCCGAGGAGGCGGGGTAAGGGGGGTTCTACAAAGCTGTCGTCTGGCCTGCTCTGGTTTGTTGGCGAGGCGGAGGATGCGGAGAGGGCCACTGCGTATGGCGTGCGTCGGCGTTTGTTGGTGCCGAAGGGCACACATGGGATTCATATTGACGGGGATCGGGTGCTCTCTGAGCTCAGACGCTTGCAGCTGCCCCTTGCGCCCCCGCGGATGCAGGCGGAGCTTAAGCAGCAAAAGAAGCAGGGATCGTCAGGGTCTTCCTCGGGGCATTTGTGGGGGTTTGTGGCGCTGAATGGCGGCCACTTTGCTGGGGCTATTATCGACAGGCAGACGGGGGAGTTTGTGGCGCACAAGACGTTTGTTCGGTATACCACCCGTCGTAAGCAGGGCGGATCGCAAACACGGCAGGACAATGCCATGGGGTATGCGGCTAATAGTGCGGGAGCGCAGATCCGCAGGTACAACGAAGCAAAGCTGCAGGAGGAGATCCACGCGCTTATGGGCGAATGGCGCGAGTGGCTCGATAAATGTGAGTGCTTGTTGGTGAGAGTACCGAAACCTAATCGTCAGAATTTCTTTGCTCCCGCTTCTACCTCCTTTCCTTTGCGGTGGAGCGATGAGCGCATTCGTGAGGTACCAGTGCCTATGGCTCGCCCGTCGCTGGCTGAGCTGCGTCGGATCTATGTTGATATTACGACGGTTACTGTTGCTACTGTCCGTCCTGTACGAAACAAGCGAGAAGAACCCGTGGAGCAGGTGGAAGTGGAAGTGGAGTCGGGATCCGAGAGCGATTGTACGTTGGAGCCGGAGCCGCGACCCGATCTCCTGGCGTTCTTGCATCATGTAGCCAAGATGATTCAGGATCCGGGGTTGGCTGACGACGAGATAGTGGCGTATTTGTGCGACCACTTGGAGCAGTTCCTCGATGCGCTGAGCGACCCCGCTGTAGGGCTAAGGTACCTGACAACGATGGATGGTGTTCTGGCTCATCGTACACCGACGCTCCTGCATGTGGCTTCGCTTTGTGGGCGCCCGGAGCTTGTGCTCTTTCTTCTGGATAACGGCGAAGACCCAACTGTTACCAGTGGCCATGCGCCGTTGTTTGCAGGTGGTGTAACTGCCTACGAGATTGCAAAGGACCGCCAAACCCGCGACATATTCCGGGTGTATCGCTCTGAGCATGAGGGCGAGGTAGACGGCATTGAGTGGCATCGCGCTAGAGTGCCCCTGCCTATCACTAGGGAGCAGATGGAGGAGAGGGAGGAGCGCGAGAGGCAGAAGAAGCGCAAGGAAAAGGAGCGCAAGAAACAGCGGGATCGCGACAAACGGCTGGCTCTCGAGCGCAAACGGGCGGTTGCTGAGGCAGATGACGAGGCTATGGAACAGGCTATGGCCAAGAACCGCGAGACACATAGTGCTGGTGGTGGCAGTGGCAATGGCGTTAAAGGGCTGACTGATGCGCAGTTGAGAGCCAGGGTCCTTGATATGGCCTATGCGTCGGCAGCTGGCTCTTGGAACAATGTTGTCGAGCAGCGGCGGCCTGTGTCGCCAAACTCTCAGCGTGCTATTGATCGTGAATTGAGGTTCCAGGCTATTCAGAAAAGAATGCAGAAAACAGAAGCGGCTGTTGCTGCTTCTCCTCCTCCTCCTCCTCCTCCAGAGGTTGGAAGGAGTAGTGGGTCGGCGGCTAGATGCACTCATTGTAATAGGCCATTGCATGGATTGGTGCCCTTTGAGCAGTTTGACTGGCAGTGCTGCAGCTTGCAATGCCTGCATGGACATCAGGCCTTGTATGGCACGCAGTAAAAGTAATGCGTTCATGGGTTGGTTGGCTGAGAGTTGATTGTCTTTTCAAAAAAACAAACAAAAATCACCCCTCAATTGAGAAAGGAGTTTTGGCGCCTTTCTTTAAAATAAAAAGGTTGTCCTTGCTTAAAGGAGAAACCTTTTTTCTTTCTTTCCTTTTGAGACAATTGTGCACAAGTGGTTAGAGAATCGACAACCTTGGCAGGGATTCATGAGGCATTAAATGGAAGGTTTTTTTTTTGCTTCCCTCCATCTATTCTTCATAGTGTCTTCTCATTAGCATTATTTTTCCTTATTCCTATGCTTTCTCTTTCCTACTCTTCCATCGCCATTGTGCTGTGCGCAATGGCCGGCCAACTAGCCCATGCACACACGCAGCTGTACAACGTCGCTATTGGCAGTACTGCCTACAAGCGCGGTGAGTACATCCAGCCTGTTATTGGTCCGTATCTTAACCCAGTTGCCAACTTTACCAAGAATGAAATTAGGTGTCGCAATGACAATGGGGTCAGTCCCAAGACTCCCTATCTGTCCGTCAAGGCGGGCAGCGAGTTTAGTGTTGTATGGCATCGCAGCAGCGACTCTCCCACTGACAATATGGTAGCCCCCTCTCACCGCGGACCATGCATGATCTACCTGGGCAAAGTCGAGGAGAACCCCGATGATATCAAGTGGTTCAAGATTTACGAACTCGGGTTCAACAAAGATACTAAAAAGTGGTGCTCTGATGTGGCTCGTGACAACCATGGCCGGGTCGATATCATTATACCTAAGGATATTATGGATGGCAAGTACCTTTTGAGAACCGAGCTGTTAGCTCTGCATAGAGCTAATCATGCTTGGGGTGCGCAGTTCTACCCCAATTGCGTGCAGCTGGATATTACTGGATCGAGCAACAAATTCCTAGATCCTCCACCCGAGTTTGTGTCCTTCCCTGGTGCTTATAAGCAGGATGACCCTGGTATTTTCTATAAATATTGGCAGGATAAGGGTCAGAATTATGTTATTCCTGGACCAAAAGTCTACCCACCGACAAAGCCAAATTGAGGGACAAAGGGCTAAGGGGGAAGGGAAGAGTGAATTGTTTTAGTTTTTCTTTTTTAGTAATTCTAATTTCCTTGTCCAAACAGTAGGTTTGTCTTTTTTTTTTTTTGTCACCCAAGCTCTCTGCTTGCCAAGGCTGTTGGGTCACTACACCCAATTCCTTTATGTTACTGTCGCTGCAGACGCGAATTTTAATAGTAATATTCTGCCAAGCCGGCACCAGCTTCTAAAGTAAATATGTTTACTGTTAGGAAAGAAGCCCTTGTGTTTATTTGCTATCCGTGCATGTCTCCTTATTTCCAGTGACCTCACGCTGGGACAGCTATTGCAGTCACATGGTACACTGTAAAAAAGTGAATGGGTGGGCCGGTGGTTGGCTGGGAAATAGCTTTCTTTTCAATAAATAAAAGCCTTTATTTCTTAGTATAGAAAGGATGTGGGCGGTGTTGGACTTCTTTATATAAAGCCAGGGTTTCTTTTTTGTCGCATTTTTTAAAAAGACGTTTTTTTGAGTGAATTTTTCGCTCTAGGTGAGAGAATAGTGTTGTTAGTGCGGCATATAATGAAAGGAGTTTCTTCTTCTCTTCATCTGTTCTTCAGTGTCTTCTCATTAGCATTATTTTTTCCTTATTCTTATGCTTTCTCTTTCCTACTCTTCCATCGCCATTGTGCTGTGCGCAATGGCCGGCCAACTAGCCCATGCACACACGCAGCTGTACAACGTCGCTATTGGCAGTACTGCCTACAAGCGCGGTGAGTACATCCAGACTGTTGTTGGCCCGCGTCTTAGCCCGGTGGCCAACTTTACCAAGAATGAAATCAGATGCCGAAATGACAATGGGGTCAGTCCCAAGACCCCCTATTTGGCGGTCAAGGCTGGCACCGAGTTTAGCGTTGTGTGGCATCATTACAATGACTCGCCTGATGATAACATGGTTTCCCCCTCTCACCGCGGACCATGCATGATCTACCTGGGCAAAGTCGAGGAGAACCCCGATGATATCAAGTGGTTCAAGATTTACGAACTCGGGTTCAACAAAGACACTAAAAAGTGGTGCTCTGATGTGGCTCGTGACAACCATGGTCGGGTCGATGTTATTATACCTAAGGACATTATGGATGGCAAATACCTCCTAAGGACAGAACTGCTGGCCTTGCACAAGGCCAATATTGCCTGGGGCGCGCAGTTCTACCCCAATTGCGTGCAGCTGGATATTACTGGATCGAGCAACAAATTCCTGGATCCTCCGCCCGAGTTTGTGTCCTTCCCTGGCGCCTACCAACGCAATGACCCCGGTATCTTGTATGACCACAGAAAGGACAAAGGTCTGAATTATGTCATTCCGGGGCCCGAAGTCTATCCGCCAACTAAGCCAAACTGAATAAACAAATTAGCAAATTAGATATTCATTATTTGATTTTATAATTGAGCCTTTAAATCCAAGCCCCTCTCTAGTCTGCGCGTCACTCTCTTGCTTTGTTTTCTTTCTTGTGGTGGTTCAATGAGGGCTTTGTTTCAAAGAAAGCTCGTTTGCCCTTCTTTTGCTCAAAGGAAAGGGGTCTCTCAAGTCTCCGACCTGTTCTCTTGCTCAAAGCAAATGGGACAGCCACCGACATATACACCTTTCTCTTTTTTCTTCTCATTAGTTTCCAATTTTCCTATTCATATTTTTTCCTCAATATTTTACGTTTGTCTTTTCTTGCGATTTTACTCTCTTACGTTTACAGATGAGCCAAGGAGTTTTGCTACCTCAAATACCAGAGGTAAAAACAATATACCAATGCAAATTGGCGTTGTTGTCGAACGAAAATACGGTATTTTTCTTTTACGACTCTAAAGTTATGCCCGAATTTTTTGTTGTTGAACACACCAAGCCACTAGCACGCTATGCACACATTGAAAAAGGATACCAGTCTGTTGTATTCGACATTAACAAAATAGAGTTCCAAATTGGCAAAGCGCTAAGGAGAACGGGCATCGGCATTCTGTTTTACCATCAAGGGGAATGCCGGGCTGTGCATGACACATTTGATGAAGAGCTATTTAAGGCAGAGCTGGATAGGCTTCCCAAGCTCGAGGAATTGTCTGTGGCTCGGGCCAAGGAGAAGGCCAAGGCTGAGGCGGAGGCCAAGGCCAAGGCGGCCAAGGCTAAAAAGGCAAGAAATGCGGCCAAAAAAAGAGAAAAGGATTACGACCCTGCTTACTGTGTCATCCTGTGAGATTCAGGGTACGCGTGATTATCGCTGTATATGGACGCCACGCGGAAAAAACCTCAAAATTCTTTTATGCAAGCTTGGCTGGGATGCAAGTTGCCTTTTTCTTTTTCTTTTCCGTAGGTCGCTTTTTTGTTTGTTTGCTCGCTTTTTAATAAAAAAGGCCTGCTTTCTTTTGCCAAGCACTTTTTGTATTTTCTTTGTATGTCGCTACAAAAGTGCTGCTCTTCTAATCGTCTCATTGCGCGCGATTCCACTTTTTATTTTTCTTATTTTTTCTTTGCTATTAATATTTTTCACTATTTCGTTTAGTCTGTCTTTTCTTCATGATACTGGTAGTGGATCAAACGGATACTCTTGCAAAGTGCGAAGAGTTTCAAAGTCAGAACAAGAATGGAGTGTATTTCTATTTTTCGCCCAAGCCACTGACGATGACACTATTTTCACTGATAATCAGGCCGATGGTAGGTGAGGCGCTCCAAAGGGAATACAACTGCGCGTGGTTCAAGTCGGAGGATGTAGAGTTTCACAAAAAGTTTGTTCCCAATGGGCAGCCCAGCGGAATACTCTTCTTCCATGATGGCAAGTGCAAGGCACATTTAGAGCTATTCGACATAAAAGAGTTTGTTGCCATACTGGAGCAATTGCCCGGAATGAAAGAGCTCAACCCTGAGCCTCCTAAACCACCAGCAGCAGCAAAAAAAGAGCCTGCTAAGCCGAAGGCGCGCGATAAGGACTATGATTTTGAGGCTATGAAAGGTTGCTGCTTTATGTAGGTAATTCAGTCAATAAATCGTTTGTCAGCCACTGTAATATCAGCTTTGCCCCAGCACGGTCTATCCCCAGGTTCTGCTCGCGACAGCCACTGGAGAGATGGACACACTCTGTGCACCCACTGCCACATGTACATGAGCTCACGCGGCGAAATGCCCGTTCTATGATGTCGCGAGACTCTGACACTGAGCGCAAAAGAGGCCCTTCCTCTGCTGTGGGCACTAGCTCAAACACCACTAAGCACGGGGGCTTTGCTCGATGGTGGTGTGTCTCATGGCCACTGCACATTGTCGACAGCTGGGTGGAAGCACAGCCCATAGTAATACCGATAGCCGATAGGAGGGCATGCCTTGCGCCATGGACACTGGCCTCAAAAGAATAACAGCTCTGCACGAGTTTGCGAATAATGTCGGCAGGGAGATCAATCCACACGCCTCGCGACTTTGCCAGCAGACGTGGCGTCATGCGATCAACAACCTCGACTACCTTGCGAGTGCGTGAGTCAATGCGTCGGTACCCAATACCCGTCGTCGCAATCTCTACATCGCCAAAAGTATACTGAACATGCGGCCATGGCAGTGCTGATGCCAGTGCCAGCTCGGGCACTACATCCAGGTATTCACGTTTGGCTGTGTGCCACGATACATTAGCACAGGTAACTAGTGCCGTGCGCGTATCTGCATCGATCAGTTCAATGGCATAAGTGTGGCCGCGATGCAAAAAAATGCCCCCTTCGTAAAGCTCAAACATTGCCCGTGTTGCCTCCACTTCCTCCAGTATTCGGCGCCCCGCATTCCTCTGACTGCCATTAGCTATCGCTACAACCAGCCAACAGTCCTCGCTAGTTGGTCGACTTGATCGAATAGAGACCTTGGCGGCTGGGCATGGCTTACAGCTCAATGGGCACGCCCACCGCAGTGTCGCAGCATCCCACGTCAGCGCTTTACCGACCAACTCGCTGCTAGAGCCACAGATGTCCCTAACAAACTGGGAATCATCTCCCTCAACATCGATGGGCCGCTCGAATGCAGCGCACTGTAGGTGCTCTTTGGAGACGTCGGGATCGTGGGTGATTTCGGCCGGCGCAAAACAGCGATCAAACACTGCCTGCCCGTCGCCAGCAGAGGCTACCACGTGGCGGTCTACTTGCGTACCAGTGGCAATAACCAGGGCCAGAGCTGTTTGGCTGCGACGGCCAGCACGGCCAGCTTGCTGCCAAAAACTGGCGGTTGTAATGGGCATGCCAACCATGACAACAGCATCAAGCGACCCAACGTCGATGCCAAGCTCTAGGGCGCTGGTAGCAATAACCATGTGTAAGCGACCGCTGAACATGGCAGCCTCTATCTCGCGGCGCTCCTGTAGAGTGTATCCCCCGCGATAGCTCATTATCTGCGAGCGGAATGACCGCAGTTCCTCTGAGGTGTCCAAATAGTCGGTGATCTCGCGCAGGGCCAACTCACATGCCCGCCGCGATTTGCAGAATACTATGGCCCGCTTCCCATGGCGCAATAGGTAGCCAGCGATATAGGCCGTATCTCTGAATAAAATTGGTTTGCGCGGCTCGTGAAGCGAGTCCCAGAGCACCAAGTGTCGTGCGCCGTGGGGGGAGCCATCGCTGCTAACGACTTTGATATCAGGCCGATGCGTAAGCTGCTCCATGTGTGTTTGCGGGTTGCTGGTTGTCGCGCTGCAAGCAACAAATTGAAGCCGAGTAGAGAGCCTCTGCAAGCGCGACAGAATGTGAGCAAAATGCTGGCCGAGCCGGCCCTGATACACATGGAGTTCGTCAATGACTACCATCCGCAAGCAAGCCCAGAACGGCTGCCAGCGGTCCACGCCCGGCAGCATGGCTACGTGCAGGGTATCGGGATTAGTCAGTATGACGGAGGCGCTCTGGCGGATAGCAGTGCGTAGGCTCCCATTCCCGGCTGAGTTTGGAGCTGACGGCGTATCCCCATCCAGTGTGCTGACCAGCACGTGCTGGAGCGCGGGTACCGCAGCCACGAGTTCTTTGAGCGAGGCGAGCTGGTCCTGTGCCAGCGCCTTGGTCGGATAGATAATGAGTATACGGGCCTGGGCATCACGCAGCAGCAAATCTAGAATGGGCAGCTGGTATATCACCGATTTACCGCTGGCCGTTGCTGTGCTCACTACGGCGTCGTGGCCTTCCATTATGAGATCGATTGCCTGGGCTTGGTGCGAGTATAGCTGCTCGATGCCTCGTGTCTCATGCAGCGCGGTCCACACGCTGCTATGCACTTTGCTGGGGCCCTGGAGATCGGCGTGCTGGGCCTCGACGGCTGGCTCAACTAGGGTAGCAGAGCTGACTATCTGGCCTCTGTAAAACGGCTGGCGCGGCAAGCCGGTCGCTAAATCGTCCATCGAGAGCTCTGACATCTGGCCAGCGGGGGCCAGTATCTGCTGCGGCATGTTCTCGCGGGCAAGCCTTGCCACTAGGCTCTCGTAGCAAGCGGCTTTGCCAAAGAGCGCGTCGATACTGGAATCGAATAGCGATAATAGGGCTGTGACCTGGCGGATCGGATCGCTTGTCTTTGGTGGCTGTGAGCGACGTGGTCGCTTGGCTGGTCTTTTTTGATCGGTGTTGATGGGCGGTGATGGCTCCGATTGGAGAGGGGCGTAGAGGCTGGCATATAGATGTTGGCTGCTATTGGCTGCTCGGTCGAGATCTATGTTGTCGTTAGGAGACTGATCAAAGTCCCAGAACAGGCGCAGCACTTGGGAGCCTAGTATGCCGCTGAATACGGCTATATCATTGGTGGTCAGCGACGGTACGCTCTGCAGGATTGATTGCACTCTGATCGGGATACCGCTGTCGCTAGTTTTGAGTGCGATAAATACGCAGACCGTAGCAAACGCCTTGAATCGGCTTCGCAGCGGCAACAGCAAAGAGTCCATCATAAAACAAACAAACAAATAAACAAACAAGTAAAAAAATCCAGTAATTTGGGTGACTACATTGGGAGTTTATTGTCATAGTAACAAGTTGTTATGGCATGGCTGCGGCCGCTGCTGCTGCTGCTGCTGCTGCCTCTGCTGCCTCTGCCTCTGCCTCTGCCTCTGCCTCTGCCTCTGCCGCTGCCGCTGCCGCTGCCTCTGCCTCTGCCTCTGCCGCTGCCGCTGCCGCTGCCGCCTCTGCCGCCTCTGCCGCCTCTGCCGCTGCCGCCTCTGCCGCTGCTGCTGCGGCCGCTTCGCGCTCTTTCCATGCAGTGCGGATGGCAGCCGTGGTTTCTAACAGCTCGGGAAGCTCCATGTTGTCTCCCATGCTCTCGATGATCTTGTGCACAGTGCTGATGTGGTTCCCATGCGGCTTATCGTCGCGGAATCGCATGAACCGCCACTGGGCCGGGGGGGCATAAAGCGGGTCATAGAGGGTCTCAGCGATCTTCCCATCAAGCTCATTCGCGCTGCGAACGCCCACCAGGTGCCCCCTGTCAAAGTCGCCGGGGCGAATGGCGAGGCGCCCAAACTCCGAGTAGATAGAGGAGCCCTGCCACACAAGCAGGCGGATGTCAAGCGAGCGGGCGTCAGCGACGTGGATTTTAAAGTCGATGGAGTTCTCGCTGGCAGGCTTCCACTTTATGATCTTGTCGCACGTCCCCGGCGTATACGGCGCAACCACCGATGTGAATATGAGGCCGTCCGACTTGTGCAGCAGCCGCGGAATGATCTCATACTGCACCTTGGCGACGCCGTAGCTGCGCTCGAACACCTTCATCTCAACTGATATGGGCACAAGTCGGCGCTGCTCGGGGGTGAGATAGCGGCACATGCGCTCGAACGGCTTAAAGACGTGGTCGCGTAGGTAGCCGAGCCTTTTCTCCAAGATGAAGCCCATGCAGTTGCACCCATTGACGACCAGCGCGTCAAAGCCCAGGAGCTTGCGCTCGGCGCGCCCGTTCTTATCGACATCTATGACGAGCTCGGCGTCGATAAGCGTGCGGTCGTGGAACCTTAGGGGATTCTGGGGGTCGGTGTCTGGCGTGGGGAAGAAGCAAAAGGGCGCAAAGTAGTACTCGTTCTTGCGCGTAATGAAAAAGGTCTGTGGGTGGCTTTGGCCCAGGAGCATTAGGACCAGGACGCGGACGCCGTCGGATTTTTCGCACACCAAGTAATTGGACCCCAGGAGCTCTGGTATACTGGTGGTCTTTGTGAAGGATACGGGCTGGGAGCCTGGGAAGGATGTGCGAGCCTGGCCCGTCATATCGGCGACTAGCTGCTGCAGAGCCTGGCGGACATTGTGTGGAACGAGCTCGCCGGGGATGTTTGGAATGTCGCCCGCCATTATGGTGAAATTAGGATTATGCGTAAATGTAGAGCAAGAAGGACGACGATTCTTGTCAAGCAACGGGGGGAGGGAAAAAAACAGAGGCGCCCTCGCTAATCTCCCCCCCGGGCATCTCTGGATCAAGAGGCTTTTTGCTTTTTCTTTCTAGCCTTCCTTCAATTCTACAATTATCTATTGCTAGCCAATCATGTCTGAGAAAATTATCAAGGCGGGCGAGGAAATTTCCTGGAATGACGAGGATGGAAATGCCTCGGAGCCAGAGAGCGAGGCAGAGGCCACCGAAGCAGCGGGCGGCCAGCAGCAGGACCTTCTGAGCGGCTACGCAGAGACCGAGACGCGCATCGAGCTAATGCACTCGCGGCTGGATACGCTTGCTGGGCTCGGTCTCGAGCGGTTCACTTGCCTGGAGTATCTCGGGTGTCGGCAGAACCTAGTCAAAGACCTCGGGCCGCTCTCCTCCCTGCCTACCCTGCAGGAGGTGGACTTTTACGACAACCGCCTGAAGCGCATCTCCGAGAGCATCGGGCAGCTGGCGCAGCTGACGTCACTCGACCTGTCCTTCAACAAGATCCGGGCCATCGAGAATGTGGACACTCTGGCTCGGCTGAGCGAGCTGTTTTTTGTGAGCAATAAGATCACGCGCATCGAGAACCTGGGCGGTCTACGCATGCTGACTAACCTGGAGCTCGGAGCCAACCGGATCCGATGCATCGAGGGCCTGGATGAGCTGGAGGCGCTGGAGCAGCTGTATTTGGGCAAGAACAAGATTGCCAAGCTCGAGGGCCTCCACAAGCTCAAGCGCCTGCGCGTGCTCAGCATCCAGAGCAACCGCATTGTTACGATGGAGGGGCTGGACGAGCTGGTGGCGCTCGAGGAGCTCTACCTCAGCCACAACGGCATTGAGGCTATCCAGGGTCTCGAGCGCAATGGGCGGCTGACTATCCTTGACGTCACCAGCAATCGGCTCACGAAGCTGGAGGGCATTGGGCACCTGGAGCAGCTCGAGGACCTGTGGGCGTCGGGCAACCAGCTCGACTCGTTTGATAACATCGAGAGGGTGTGTGGCCCGCTGCAGGCCCTGCGTACGGCGTACTTTGAGTTCAACCCGCTGCAGCGCGCCCAGCCAGCTACATACCGTCGCAAGGTCATGCTGGCGCTGCCGCAGCTGACGCAGATCGATGCGACGCCCTGTCGATAGATTCTAATCAGGCTAATCCAATCCAACCCAATCCAACCCAATCCAACCCAATCCAATCCAATCCAGTCCAATCTACTGTCTTTGTGAGAAATAGTGTCATCTTCTCACAAAGGTGGGAAAGAAAGAGAAGAAAAAAAAGAGCCGAATGCTGTTTGTTTACAGTTTTTTTTATTTTCTTTTTTACTTTCTTTTTTGTTTTCTTTTTCTTTTTCAATTTTGCACGCACTCTATTTATTTTTAGCCATGAAGTACAGCTTTGTTTTTGGCAAAATGGGCAAAGATGCCTCGCCACCCGCGCATTCAGCCAATGCCGACAGCAGCGGCGATTCAGCGCCTGGCGCCGGCACTGTGACCTCGGCAGCAGGAATGTCGGTAGCCGAGACCGATGCCGAGCTATCGGCAGAGTTTGTATCAAGCTCGCGGTTCTCCGACAGCTTCTGGTCTTCGGACGAGCGCTGCATTTCGGTGCTAATGCACAAGCTCAAGGCCGCCAAGCAAACCAGCAACGACATCCTACAGCTCATAACGACACGCGCCACTATGGAGGACGACCTGGGCAAGCGCCTAAGCAAGGTGGCAAGGTCGGCGCTGGGGTCGGAAGAGGTGGGCAGCATCAAGGAGGCGCTGCGCACGGTGCGTGCCGAGATGGAGAGCTCTGCCAAGACGCACTCTGATCTGGCTAGGCAGCTTCGCTCTGAGATTGAGCGGCCTCTCTCTGCCTTTATCAATGACCAGCGCAATAAGCGTCGGGCGCAGACGACCATTATCCAAAAGACCGAGGGTGATCGCAATGCCCTTCGCTCGCAGCTGCGCAAGCTGCAAGAGAAGCGGCGCTCCGACACCAAGCGCGTTGGCGACCTCGACCTCCAAGTCAATGGGCTTCAGGGGACGGCCGACCCGAAGCTGAGGACCAAATTGGAGCGCGCTCAGATGCAGCAGCGAGCTACCGAGGCCGAGTACGTTGATGTGCGGGTCAAATTGAAGGAGGCTGACGCCCAGTGGTTCAATGTATGGAGGGCGGCCTGCGATGTCTTTCAGGTCCTCGAGGAGCAGCGCATCGAGTATCTCAAGACCACTCTGTGGACCTACACGAACCTCGTATCGAGCTCGTGTGTTGCTGACGACGAGTCCATGGAGCGCATACGCCAGGACCTTGAGCTCATTAATGTCGCCGATGATATTACCACTTTTATTCAGACCTTTGGCACCGGCTCGCCCGACCCCTCGCTCCAGCCCCAGGCCTCCAATAGGAAGAAGAGGGAGGCGGATCCGGATCCTGTGCCCGTTGCTCCGGCTATGATCACGCCCGTGACGTCATTGCCCTCTGCGTCGGCTACTACTACGGCAGTGCCTGCTCCGGCCTATGCTGCTGCGTCTGCTTCTGCTTCTGCCTCTGCCGCTGGTCAGACCCCTACCAGTGGATATCGGCCCTCTACGCCCAGCAGCATTGGCCATGGTCACACCTTCAACTCGGTCAGCACTGCTACTAATGGTACAACGAGATCTGGATCGCTGCTGGCACATACGCCCCAGGACTCGATGCGCCAACACACTCGCCCAGCCTCTATGCACGCCGCCAGCGCGGGTAATGTAGCCGGTGCGCAGCCGCCATTGGCAATGCAGGCGCAGCAACTGCTGAATGGTAGCGCTAATTGGAACAGTCGTCCGGCATCATCTATGCACGGCTCTATTAGCAGCAACCATAGTTACCGTCGCGCTAGCAACAGCGATATGTACACAACGTCGCAGCAGCAGCAGCAGCAGCAGCAGCAGCAACAACAACAACAGCCACTACCGCCTCAGCAGCAGTATATGGATCCGAGGGCGCCGAGCAGTATTGGTGGTATGTACCAGCCACATGGCAATAGCAGCCCGGCTCCTATTATTCAGCAGCAGCAGCAGCAGCAGCCTCCCCCGCACATGGGCTCGCCGCGATCTCGCGCTAGCACTTACAATGGACCCGCGCAGCAGCCGCCATTGAATGTGCATACGGGTAACTTTGGCACTTTGACCGCGAATACCCAGCCTCCCGGTATTATGATTCCGCCACCACACCATCAGCCAAACTCTGCTCCCAGTAGTCCCTATCAGCAGAGCCCGAGTCACCAGCACCCGATTCAGCCGCAGTACCAGCAGCCACATCGTCCCATGTCGTCGGCTGGTATGCATAACATGGCGCCCTCGCCACAAATGGGCCCCAGACCTGGCTCCGTTATGACTGGCCACTATGCCGCTCCTCCTGTTGCTGTTGCGCAATCGCCAAATGTGTATCGATCTTCTACGCCTGTCCAGCAATCTCCACAGTACATTGCTAATAGTGCAGTGAATCGCCCACCAACGCAAATGTCCCATCTCCAACAGCAACCAATGGGCATATCGGCAACACCATCTCCGCAAATGTTTATGCATCCGCAGCAGCAACACCAATTCCAGCAACAACAGCAGAGAGCGCCCAGCGTAATGGGCAACAATGGGTATCACCCACACTTGCAGCACCATCGACCTGCCTCACGAGTTGATGCTCCCAGCCCAGCACCCATAGGCGGTGGTAGCCAGTCTACATCGGAATCAGGCAAAGAGATCTTGTTCTACGTCAAGGTGCTCTACGACTATGATGCAGAAAACGAAAAAGAACTGACTATTCGTGACGGCGATGTCATCTCCGTATTGGCTGTAAGCGCTGATGGCTGGTGGGAAGGCGAGATGACTGACCGTCGCACTGGGCGGCCACTGCAAGGCACATTTCCATCCAATTTTACCGATCCTATTTCAAATCTCGCCTAGCTTTTTATCTCTCCTGAAAGTGAATAACTCACAAATTGAATCTAAACCTAGTTGTGCAAATAGTATAGAACTTGTTTTGTAAAAAGCAGACATTGTCACATTCTACAAATCAATGTACATTGCTTTGTTAATGTTGACACATTTGTTAGTTTTCAAAAGCTCCAAAAAATAAAACCTAATAAAATAGACCCCTTACTTGTTGTTGCTGTGCAAAACTACTCTCTGTATCCAACGATGTCTGAGTTCCAAGAGAATGTTCCATTCACCATGCTGCTCTGATTCCTTCATTGATTGGCGTTGTTAGTGTGTTTGCTGCTAACAGCAGTATTACACACTGCACATCCTTTAGTGGAACTTTCTAAGGAGGTACTTGGCTCAAGTCTCACAATAACCCTTGTCCAAAGAGTTTTAAAATTCATCCATTGTGTAATCTTCCTCTTCATATGTTCTGAGTACTTTATAGCTTGTAAAGCTGTCTTCCTCAATTTCTCTCTTAACCTCAGGCATGGACATTTCCCTATCAGCATTACTACTCTGCCCCCAAATGCTAGCACTATTATGACATGAACATGAATTTAAAAACTCTCTATAGGCATCTTTCCATAATTTTTTAAAATCATACTTTGCCTCCATCATTATTTTATCATAGCTTTCAACAGTGTCTTGAAAAAGAAAAACTATAAGTTGTTCCTCAGTTAGAATACTTTGAATATGTGTATTTCCAAGGGATATCCAAGTGCTCTCTTCAATTATATATATGGGCCTGTTGCTATCTTCTCCCATTTTAGCTAAGCACGAATATGAATCAGCAGGTATATCATTATCCATATTGCAATCCGAATCTAACAAAAACCTCAACCTTCCCTCCATCTCACAAAAGTACACAAATTTATGCATTATAGATATTATGTGTAGTAAAAAAATAAAGAGAACAATGTATTTCAGCAAAAAAGAGAATGCCAGTATGAAAAGGGCAGAAAACAAATGCTTTTATATGATTTTTACTGTCCCCTTTTTTCAGGCAATAAATGCCCATGCAGCTTTTGGCATGTTGGCTTTGCTAGAAAAAAGTGTGACTTGATTGCTACTGGATTTTATCTGTTGGATAGCAGCGAGTATAGTCGGCCAGATCGCGATTATGAGTCCATGATCACAATCGCAAGATTATGATTACAAGTGACTATGGCGGCGCTGTTTAAATATGGCGCTACAGGACATTAGTGGTGCGAGATCTCTTTAGTTATTTTAACTCGTATATTTAGGATAATTATATATAGGGTTTGGAATAAACCCACATAGTACTATCCAACAGCCTACTTGTCTCCAATCAAGCAGCAAGGCTTTCAATTTTTTTAATGCCTATAGAGGGTCACAAACCCTTACTTTCCACCAACCCCAATTGCACAAAGAGGGCCAGGCAGCACCTCTGCACACTTTTCAAACCAATTAAGAGTAAAGACTTTGCTACTCCAGGAATGCTTCCAACTACCAATTAAAAGTGGAAATGCATATCCAACAGCATTAAATCCAAGTCTGTAGTTGCCTTTATTCAAAGTAGCTAAAGGGATTAGAAAACCATGCTGCTGTTGCATTGAATCAAAGAGCAGTTGAGACTTTGCCATTCTGGACATGTTTCCAACTACCAACCAAAAGCAGAAATGCACACTCAACAGTAGTAAATCAAAGAGCAGCTGAGACTTTGCCATTCTAGGCATATATCCGACTATCAATCAAAAGCAGATATGCGCACTCAACAGCGCTAAATGCAAATCTGCTGTTGTCTTATTCTCAAAGGAGGTTAGAGGGATTAGAAAGAGGGGGTTAGGAGAGAGGGGGGGTTAGAAGAGAGAGGGGGTTAGAAGAGAGAGGGGGTTAGAAAGAGGGTTAGAAGAGAGAGAGGGGGGTTAGAAGAGAGGGGTTAGAAGGAGAGAGAGGGGGGTTAGAAAGAGGAGGTTAGAAGAGAGAGGGGTTAGAAGAAGAGAAGGGTTAGAAGAGAGGGGGTTAGAAGAAGAGAGAGAGAGGGGGGTTAGAAGAGAGGGGTTAGAAGAGAGAGGGGGGTTTAGAGAGGGGTTAGAGAGAGAGGGGGGGGGGTTAGAAGAGAGAGAGGGGGGTTAGAAGAGAAGAGAGAGAGGGGGGTTAGAAGAGAGGGGGTTAGAAGAGTGATAGGAG
>JANBSU010000101.1:0-48108 GCA_027578835.1 Coemansia sp. RSA 2050 | reverse complement strand
AAACGAGAAAGGGAAAAAGGGAGATCACCGTCGGGTGATCTCTGAATTAAGTAGCCGTTGGCTCAACAGCCAACATCAGGTGTCTTATGTTCCATGATATTGTCTTTAAGGTATCTTACACTACAGTCTTTCTCTAGGTATAGCACAAATGGTTCACTGTAGTTCAAGCCGACTACATGCCTTACAAAAACACAGTGTTCTTTGCTGCTATCAAACTGAAACATTGTCAATAAAAAATCTGAGCGTGCCAATAATGTGCTAATGTCAGAGGATGCAAAGAAAAGAAGAGAGAAGAAAGGCGCATGCTTCCTGAGAGAGGGTTTTTTTTTCTTCTTTAGGAGCAACGGGTGTGACTGCAGCCGGTTGCGCTTCCAGGTTGGCTGTCTCTTCGTAATCACGATCAGCAGTCGTTGATCACAGACTGGCTTACGTCTGCACTTTTGGCGCTGAATGCACAACGCAGACCTTTTGCCTCCTTGCCTTCTTCAATCCCACAGTAGGAATTCATAATCGCTTTGCTCTTCATCGTTGAATCATGGAAATCGACAACGCTGTGACCAATTATTTGCAGCAGCAGCAACGCGATGCTCCGAGCGAGCTGGCACATTACTTTAGCGACTTCGAGGACCTCTACGAGAGAAAGTAAGCATGCCAAATTCAGGTGGTCTTTTAATCTGTCAAAGCACAATGTTCTAAAAAGGGGGGGTGTCCGGCACCTTGATTTGTTTAATTGAGTAGAATTTGGCACCAGCTCACAAAGCATGTCGACACGTTTATCAACTTACCCGAGGCGGCGTCATACCGGGTGGGGATTTACACAGAGTTTGTTCGTGACTGGCAAAAGCACATGAACAAGGTCAAGCTCGTTTTGTTTGCGTTAGCAGCAGCTCGGCAGTTTGATAACATTCCGGCGGCGTCCGAGTTTATGATGGGGATTAGCGAGGAGGTGAACAAACCAGACTCGCAAGAGGCATATGCCTTGGCGTCGCTGGAGGCGGCGCATTTCAGGCTGCTGTTGAACGACTTGGACAGCACGCGAGAGACGCTGGAGAAGTGCGAAAAGATGATTCAGTCGTTTTTGCATGTGGATCCCGTTATCTATGCCAGCTTTTACCGTGTTTGCGCCGATTACTACAAGGCCAAGGCCGTGTTTGGGCAGTACTATAAAAACGCACTGCTGCTTTTGGCCTGTATCGACATCCAGGAGTTGGGTGCCGAGGACCGTGTCCAGCGCGCTTACGACCTGTCGATTGCAGCATTGCTCAGCGACACAATTTACAACTTTGGCGACTTGCTGTCGCACCCTATCATGGAGTCGCTGCGTGATACGGAGCACGCGTGGATGCTTACCCTGCTTGTGGCGTTCAACGCGGGCGATATCGGCAAGTTCGAATCGCTGATCAGCAAGCTCCAGGCGCAGCCATTGCTCAAGCAGCAGGAGCCGTTCTTGCAGCAAAAGATCCGCCTCATGGCTCTCATCGAGTCCATGTTTAAGCGCCAGGGTGCTGGGGCGCGGGCTGTTTCGTTTGGCACCATTTCGGCAGAGACCAAGCTGCCCGCTGGCGAGATTGAGCACCTGGTGATGAAGGCGTTGGCCCTGGGTCTGATTCGCGGCGGCATTGACCAAGTCGAGCAAGTAGTCACCGTGCAGTGGGTCCAGCCGCGCTACTTGGGCAAGGGGCAGATAAAGGACTTGGTGGAGCGTCTGGCGCAGTGGGAGGGTCGTGTCAAGGAGACGGCGCTAAAAATGAGCCAGACCACTCCTGAGCTGTTTGCCTAGAGCATCTTTTGCAACGTCTGTCTTTTTTTCTTTGTCTCTCAAATGCAAGTCATACTCTCTCTCTCATGGGCAAGGTGTTGAAGTAGATTACATATTTATTCAAGGGGGGGGGGAAGTTGTGGCTTTACTTTATGAACCTTTCTTTGGCGTCGTCCCACAGCTGCTTGGCACGGTCAGCCAAGCTGCCAAAGTCGTCGATGGCTGGCCTGACAACGAGGTTAAATACGGGGCTGTCTCCCTCCGGCACCCCTTCATAATAGTCGATAACGTATCTGACCTGCTTTCCACAGCGGTCAACGTACCAGTCGTGGCGGTCGAAGGGGCGCACGCCATGCATCCACGACGAGATCCTAGCCATCGGGCTAAGATCGCGGGGCCTGCCTTGCAAACGAGCCAGTCGTGGCACCAAGCACTCGTTCTTATGGCGGGCCTCCCATTTGAGGACTTGTTTCCACGCGCCTTCGTTAAGAAAGTTGTGGATATCGACCATCACATCGACGTACTCTTCAGGCGCAGCCATGTTCTTCCGAGCAAGGGCATTGTAGAACTGCTGGGGCGATGGGTACTCCCACACGGCGTCATCGTCGGTGTTGGAGCGCGGGATGGTGGAGAACTCGCGCTCGGTCGATAGCGGCACAGTTTGGCCAGCGTGCATGTCTTGGGTGAGCTGGGGCATCATGTTTAGAGGGCTGATTGCTGCCGGTGCCTCTCCGTCGGAATGCTCTACTGGGCACTTTGGAGCCTCTGCTTTCTTGCTAGAACCTAACAGCGACTGGGCAAAGCTCGGTGCTTGCTGCTGCTGCTGCTGCTGCTGCTGCTGCTGCGTGTGGCCCACAGGGCACTCGGGCCGGCTGTGGGGAGCCGCAGCAGCCGATGCGCTGTGATTAACGGGGCAGCTAGCCCTGCTGCTAGTCGTCGTATCGCTGTGGTCGCCAGGCATGCTTGGAGAGACCGGAAAGAATAGAAACTATGCGACAGGGGGAACGGAAAAGGGGGCTAGAGAGAAATGCCCTAGATCAGCGCTGACAGCAAGATATCATCCTCCTCCCCCGCCGCAAAAATGATGGTGATCCTGGAGATCATTGGATTGCGGCGAAGGCCCCAGCCAGCTAGATCGCCAGCCAAATCGCTTGGCAGCAAATATTTTCGCCTTTTTGGCTCTTGGCATCGATCGTCTGGTAAATTTGCTTTGCTCTTCCCTGGCGTATATGCTCGGGATCCGTCGTCTTTTTGATCTCCTTTGCCAGCGCACTCTCCGCAAAATTACCCCCGCACCTCGACTGGTCCAGCGCATCTTCCCTGCCACCATGTCCTCGCCCGGCTCGCAGGACCAGGCATCGGCTAAGCGCTCTCGCGCACAATCGCCCGAAGCCGAAGCCGAAGCCAGAGCCGAAGCCGAAGCCGAAGCCGAAGCCCAGCAGACAGCGCCCAGTGCGGATGGCGTGGCAGCAAAGCGGGCTAAGAACGAAGACGAGGAGGAGCGGGAGCAGCTCGTCTTTATGCGCGAGTCGGATGTGGGCATCACGCAGTTCGTGACAGCGGGATGGGGCGGATTCGACGCGATAATCAAGCACCGGTTCTCAGACTTTTTCGTCAACGAAATCGACCCCAGCGGCAGCGTCGTGCGACTAACGTCGTATTACGACGCCGTGGATCCCACCCCGCCAATGTCCGAGGAGCAGAAGGAAGTCGCAAGCCTCAATGTCCCCGAAGACAAGGCACTCGCCTTTGACGCTGCCTTTGTCAAGCTGGCAGGGATCCTGGGCGAAGAGGACTCTGCGCGCATCCGGCAGCTCCTGGAATCCGGCGATGACGAGCAGCGCAGCCTTCTGCTGGACCGCGAGCTAGACAAGGGCCAGCGCAAGAGCGTGTACAGCATCACCAACAATTTCTTGCCTACGCAAGTGAAATGCGAGACCGTCGATGGAAGGCTGGAGTTTGTTCGCCCCAGCGCGAGCAGCCGGTCCGGCGGCGCCCAGGGCGGCGCTCCCCAGAGACGTGTGGGGCGTGGGCAGCAGTGGGCCCACGACGGCGATTACTGCTACTTTGTCATGCAAAAGGAAAACCACGATACCATGGATGTCTTGTTCCAGCTCGCCCGCTGCCTCAGATCTACGACTCGCTCGTTTGGCATGGCAGGCACCAAGGACAAGCGAGGCATCACTGTGCAGCGCTGCTCGGCCTACCGCATTGACCACAAGAGGCTTATTGGCGCTTCTCGGAACCTGAAGGGCGCCCGCCTGGGCAACTTTAGCTACGGACCGCAAGAGCTGAAGCTGGGCGATTTGTCGGGCAACCGCTTCGAGATTATCCTGCGCCACGTCAAGGGTGCCGACGAGCAGTCGCTGGCGCCTGTTCTGGAGGGCATTCGTCGTACCGGCTTTATAAACTACTACGGAATGCAGCGCTTTGGCACTCAGAGCATCTCGTCGCACTCGGTGGGTATTGCAGTCCTCAAGGCTGACTGGCAAGCTGCTACTGAGCTTATTCTCAAGCCGCGCCCCGGAGATCGCAAGGAAGTGCGCAAGGCTCGCAAAGTATGGAGCGAGCAAAGGGACGCTCGCGCTGCGTTGGCCTTGATGCCCCAGAAGGCCGCCTTGGCCGAGTACAGTCTGCTGCAGGCCTTTTCGCGCAAGGGCAATGAGAACAACGCTGCGTCGGCCTTTGCTGCTGTGCCGCGTAACCTGCGCCTCATGTATGTGCACGCCTACCAGTCGTTTGTCTGGAATGCCGCTACTAGCCAGCGCTTGGCTCGCTTCGGCATGGACGGGCCTGTCATTGGCGACTTGGTCGTCAAGGCTTGTGACTTTGGCGCCAAGCCCTCAGGTGGGCCTGCTGCTGCTGCTGCTGCTGCTGCTGCTGCTGCTGCTGCTGCTCCCAGCACTAATGGCGGCGAGGAGTCGGCAGACGTGTCAAGCCGGATCGAGCCAACACTGGTCACTGCCCAGAACATCAAGCAGTTTACTATCTATGACGTCGTGCTGCCCTTGCCTGGATGGGCCGTGACGTACCCCGAGCATGACATCAAGAACGTGTACATCGACCTGATGAGGCAAGACGGCCTGTCTCCCTTTGGCCTGGGCAAGCACCCGCTCAAGGAGTACAAGCTTGCTGGCGCCTACCGCCACATGGTCGTCAAGCCTAGAGATTTTGAGTACGAGTGGATGAGATACAACGACGATGCCCTGCCCTTGGCCCGCTCTGACTCGGATGCTATCGAGGGCAAGCATGTGCCAGAGTCGATTGAGTTTGGCCAGCATGTCGCCCTAAAGCTCAAGTTTGACCTGCCCTCGAGTGCCTATGCGACTATGCTGCTACGTGAGCTGATGCGCCAGGAGACCGCTGCTGGCCACCAGACAAAGCTGAGCGGCAATGCAGGAATCTGAGCGGGGGGATCCCACACTTCCTTGCTCCCTCTACTCCTGTTTCACATTTCTCCTTTCCCTCTCTCCAATATACTTTTTCAATCTCTGCTGTTAATTTTCTTTTGCCAAGCCCTTCACTGCATTCGCTCATTTTCATTCCGCTAATACCGCACTCTACATGAAGACGATTACCAGTGCGATTCTTCCGCGCAGAAGACGCCTGACCAATGACAGCACCAATGCAAAAGCCAGCGCAGGTCTACATACATATCCCAGCAAGCTTTCAATCAGCGAAGAGCTGCCTGATCGCCACCTGCGCCGCCTTCACTCGGGAAGCACAACCACCATCGACAGCATAACCGCCACCGAGGAAACCACGTCTGGCCTACACGATACCAAGGACCACCGTGGCCATAAGCGAGACCAGAGATCGGTAGACTTGGACTACGGTGTGGCTGCCGATGCCTACTTGGACGAGGGCCTACCGGCGGTGGTGGCTACGAGGCCGATACTGGCAAAGTCGTCGTCAGCGTCGTTGTACGAGAGCATGCATTACCAACCGCTTTACGAGGACGTTGGGTATGATGGCGTGCCAGTGCCGACTATTCGCCGGCGGAAACTGGCCGCTGCACCAGTCACTTGTAGTCGCGATCTGGGCATCTCCTCGAGTAATGGATTGCGGATTGTACAGCCTCCAGCAACAGCAGCAGCAGCAGCAGCAGCAGTGGCGCCTACTGCTGAACCTAAAAGTGGGTTGTTTTCGTATGTAAACCGCCTGCCCTTTCTGGGCTTTGGGCGCCACAGCAGCAGTGGCAAGCCATCAATGCCAGAGCCCTCAGCTATCGCCAACACCAGCGATGAAGTTGGCGGACAGCTGTTTGGCCATGACAGCCTACCTGGGCAGCAGTATCTCCGCGAACCAAGTTTGCTGTCAGAGTCCATGGTGGAGCCTAGCGGCTCGAGCTTTTTCAGCGTTGACTACGGACTGCTCAAGCGAGTATCATCAACCCCTGGGAATTTGTCCTTGTTTCGCGCTCACTTGGTCGACCCATTTAGCCACCCAGAGTTTAGAGCCCCGCCGCGGTACACTCGACACCAGCCGATTCGCCTCCCTGCCAATGAGCCCGACGACACTCCACTTTATGGCTATGCCCTCCTGGCCCTAACGTCGGTGCTATTCATGTTCTCCATGTACTCGCTAGTTGTGTCAAAGTACATGCCCGATACGGGTATCGCATTTTTGGACACCATCAAGAGGGACAGGTACTATTGCTTGCTAATGCCTATCACTGGGTTGTCTTTTACATTTGCCGTGTTTTGGAACTGGCTAGGTATGAAGCTGTTTAGGCATAGCAAGGGCTCTTAGGAAAATATAAATGTGTTGATTTTGTAATTAAGAAGCGCTGTGTTTAAGGACCCCAGAACTTCCTCAGCGACTCGCCATATGTCTGGCGTATTCTGACTATCAAATAGTCGAGATTATCAACTCCTGCTGGGTCGTTCATGGCCTCGGCTTTGGCCGAGCCTACCGTCGTGAGCAGTGAAAGCATGGCGTCTCGGAACTGAGGCGAATCAAGCGAGTAACTGAACTTGACCGCTGTGCGCACGTCACCAAGGAAGACCGCCAGCTTTGCATATGTGACGAGCTCCTCGGCAGATGCTACTTTTTGCTCTGCAAGCTTTTGGATCAACGTGTAGATGCCAACCTTTTGCGGCATGGTCCACGCCATGCTGTGCCCAGCCAACAAAAGTAGTGTAGCGATTCGGCCAAACCGCATGCTCGATTAGTGAAAAGTTGTTGAAGTAAAAGAAATCCCGCGAACGAGAAAAAAAAAAAAGATGGGGCAGCAGAGCTCAAGCGTGCAGCTTTTTTCTTTTTAAGGCAACCAAGCCTAGAAAACTAATTTCTGCTCTTTCTTTGTGTGTTTATTCCGCTATTAGCGACGCTTCGCTAGATTAAAGACGAACGATGCCTCTCCCATACACACACATTAATATCCCTAGGAAAATTTTGGCGGGTAGGATGGGTGCACTTTTTCAAACCGTGGGACTGTGAGTTCAAGCGGAAAACGGCCTGGAGAATGCAAGAAAAAAATACATTGATTACTGTCTTTTCATTTGTGTTTGCTAGACAACATAGAAACCAGCTCAGGCTTGGTGCTGTTTGCCCCCGTGACTTGGAAGAATCATGCCCGTCACACGATATCCACCTGCCAGCCACAAAGAATTTCTAGATGCTACCCTTGACTGAAAAGCACCCACCTGATCGCTTCAGTCAATGAAGAAGTGGTGACTGGACTGTGAGACCAGCCTATAAAGAGGTCTCAGGAAGGGGAATCGCCCGCTTAGTTCTCCAGCTTCTCCTTCTCCAGTTCACACCTTGCATTGTTTTTTTTCTTGTCTTTAGCTTTGTGACTGGGTACACATCAGCGATGATTGAGGCCTATTATCAAACCGGTGTGGGTAAGCATAAGACTATTGAGATCGAGACGAGAAGCGAAGGTGCTTTGACCCAAGATTCATATGATTTATTGATAGAGTTAAATACAGAGAAGAGCTGTAGCGACAATGACTACCTGGTGTGGATGTATTTGGACTCTGAATACATGTTTTTGCCACTTGAAAGCGATTCAACGGATATCAGCTGCGTTATTGGCCTGTGGAGGGCCACAAGCAATACGCTGGGCGATATCAACAGCTGTGCAGACGACATAAGAGGTACGGAGCCCTACGATGAGCAGTTTGGGCAGTGGATTTTCACAGTACTGCTGAACCCAAAGTTTGTCAAGTACTTTTACCCTACTGGTTAAGTGTAGCTTCTTGGCTCATGTGCTTCGGCGTCTTGCCCTCGGCTCTTTGCTCTCCCAACTTCAGTGCACTAGTTGCTAACAATCAATAGATAAATACACTCTTAAATGGTTACATGGGATATATTGCTTACAAAAAAGGGGCAAGGCCTACTACATATGCTCTGTGTTGGCTTGACAAAAGTCCCTCTCCATCTTGGATGCTCTCCATCTCGGATGATTTGATCAAGTCGTTTTATTGGAACCCTGTATAAGCACAAGCTATGGTCCTTGACTAGCAGATCGTATCCTAGCCTTAGCTTACCCGATAAAATAAATAAAATCTATCCTACAGAGTGCCGCCCCAATCACATGCGCGAGGCTTTCGCCCTGTGACATGAAAAGTGCTTCATTACTCTTCTAGCCCTTTCTTGGTTAATTGTTACGAGTGGGGGTAGTTTTCATGAGTTCATTTTATCAATCTGGATGTTAGATGACACTATGCGGGTTTAGACTATATCCAATATATATAAATATCTTAAAAATGCGAGCTAAAATAACTGAAGAGATCTCACACCACTAATGCCTCGTAGCGCCATATTTAAACGGCGCTGCCATAGTCACTTGTAATCATAATCTTGCGATTATGATCATGGACTCGTAATCGCGATCTGACTGACTATGCTCGCTGCTATCCAACACTGGAGATGGCAAAATATGGCAGACCACTAGCAATTAACATGCTACTCTTTCTTGTCCTTGAAGTGATCTATGTTTGTAGGCGCTGGAATAAGCAGAAAAATAATAATTTAATTCAGTCATGCTTTCCACAGGGCCATCTACTATGGATTGAGCTCACCTTTGCGCTCCATCAGTGGATCCAGTCCAAATGCTGCGTGGCCGTGAGTAAAAATTCCTAGCACAATCCCGGCACACGCACGTGAGGCAAAATCGTCAAAGCGTGTAAAGAATGCCAACGTATAAAATATTTGCCAGTGGTGCAAATGGAGCTGGTACCTGTGCAGCGGCAATGACCCATCAGGCCTTGCGTTGAGGTAGTAGCGATGCTGGAGCTTCCGCTCAATCATCTCTTGCTTCTGGGCATGTGTCAGGGTGGTGGCGCGAGGTTGGGCAGCAGGTTCATTGGGCATGTTCAGACGTGACGCGCTGTGGCTGTTGTTTGCATATAGCATAGGAGTACCCACATCGCTCGACCTCTGCGTGGCTACGGGCCTATCCCCAATTGACGTGGACAAGGACCCACAGCGGCCATTGTCGTTGTCGTCAGTGCTGCTTCCGCTCTGCCGCGTGACTGGTAGCGCCCTTGTCGCCGCATACTGTTCAGCTCTCATGCGCAATACGGCTAGCTGATTCTCTTCTTCGACCTGGTATTTGCGTCGAATTGCGCCACTACGTGAGATAAAAATGGACAGCGCTGCTCTGCGAGAGCGCCGCTCTATTCCCAGGCCTTCTGGGTAGTTGTCTATACAATAGTGATGCAGCCACTTTACGAAAAGCGGTGACCACAGGCTTGCTGAAGCTAGCACAAACAAAGGCAAGTACCACTGAAGAATCCCCGTCTGGGATGCCCAGCGAATGTGAAACCCAGCCCCTATCAATGCCAGCACCAGCCCTGCAGAGTTCACCAACCATGCCTCTTTGCTCCACGAGCGCCATCCCGGAATACTCACACCCATGAATGGCAACCACGCCAAGCCGGAATACGCGAGCAAGCCGACAAAGTAGAATGACGCTGTCACCCATCCAAATGTGTGCGAGTAGTTACCCAAGGTGAATAAGATGTAAGTGTACATCAACCCACCTGTCACATCGTCAAAATGGTCGGCGATGCTCTTAAAGTCTCGCTCTAGGTCAAAGAACGCGGCCACAACGCGAAACACAAAGGGGCCAACAACTAGAAGCATAAGCGTAAATAGTGCATAGCGCAGCAGATGGAACGAGACCAAGGTAGCAGCGCCGTTGTATGCGTCGTTCTTGATGTAGCAGCCGTCCACAAACCCATGGTCCACCAACGTAGCTCTACTGTCCATGGGCAGTCTCTAGAATATGTGCACAAACAGGCGCCAAGTTTGATAGTAGTAAAGTGGCAAGAGTAGTGCAAATGCAGAGCAAATTGAGCTTTAGTAAAGCAAGGCACACGGCCACCGGCCATGTCGTCAGCACAAAAAGATATAAGGGGCTCTTGGCGAATCGCCATGGCTCGAGTCGACTCGGTGGCACGCGGTTTGACAAGGCGCTACGTAAGCGGCGCCCATTTCAATTTGCAGTTTCCTTTTTGCTTCATCAATTTGCAAAATCTCTACCGCCAGTATTTTTTACAATGCTTATTCGTGTTAGGTCCCCTGATGGCATGCATCGCATCGAGGTGGGCTTGAAGGACACACTGGCACAGCTGCTCGAAAGGCTTGCTCTCGCAATGAATGCACCCTCGCCAGACGCCATTGTACTTACGCGCGATGTGAGAGGCCAAAGCATACTAGCCGAATTTGAGAAAAGCATTGTTTCTCTGGGACTAAAGCATGGAGACATGTTGTTTGCCACTGTTGCGCCATCAGCCCGGCCTAGCGTGGAGCCAACAGACCCTCGGACCAACACAAATGACGGCAGCAGCAAGCCAGCAGTTAGTAGCAGCTTTGTGCTGCCTGTTGCTCAAGAGGACGTAGACAGCCAGCTGGAGAAGGATGGTGGGCTGATTGCGCGCAAGCGGGATATGCAGTTTTGCAAGCATGGCGCCAACGCCATGTGCGAGTACTGCACGCCCACTGAGCCGTACGACGCTGGATACTTGGCAGAAAACAAGATCAAACACATGTCGTTCCATGCGCACCTGCGCAAGATTCTCTCTCAGAGCAAGATCCGCGGCGACATTAGCGGCGGCTTACCCCCTAACATTCCGCTGCCGCTGGAGGACCTAGACTATCGCGTAAAGACCCCCTGCATGAGCGGCCATGCGCCTTGGCCCGAGAGTATCTGCACCAAGTGCCAGCCGTCGGCAATCACCCTGCAGCGCCAGCCATTCCGCATGGTTGATAACGTCGAGTTTGCCAGCTCTACTATTATCGACCGATTGCTGTCGTTCTGGCGATCGACTCGCTGCCAGCGCTTTGGCTTCCTCTACGGTCGCTACGACCGTTCACCGGACGTGCCGCTTGGAATCAAAGCCATTGTCGAGGCTATTTACGAGCCCAAGCAGGGATGGGAGGAGGACGGGATCAAGATCGATGTAGAGTCCGAGGACTTTAGTAGCGAAATCAGGCGCGCCGATGTTGTTGCTGGTGCGTGCGGGCTAAAGGTCGTTGGCATGATCTTCACCGACCTCGAGGCGACTAATGAATCGGGCAGGGTCGTATACCGCCGCCATGCGAATTCATATTTTCTGACGTCGCTCGAGTGCCGGCTGGCTGCTTACATGGAGCTCAAGTACCCCAATGTGAGCCGCTGGGCACGTGGCGGGCACTTTGGTAGCAAGTTTGTCACTTGCTGCGTTAGCGGAAACGAAGACGGCAACATTGACGTGACTGCGTGGCAGCTATCCAACTCGGCAATGGCCATGCAGGCAGCAAACCTTATTGTGCCCAGCAGCGTGCCGTCTAAAATGTGCGTGTTGGAGCCGACAAAGACTCGCTACGTACCCGATGTGTTTTACAAGTACACCAACGAGTACAACCTTCCTGTCACTGCCAACGCCAAGCCGGCCTTCCCAGTCGAGTATCTCTTGGTCAATCTTACGCACGGGTTTCCCAAGGACCCAAACCCCATGTTCCACAGCGACAATCCCTTTTGCATCGAGAACCGCGACCACCTCCACCAAGTGCAGACACTGGGCCTGCTCAAGCGGCACATTAACAGCGCGCAGGGAGCAGCAGCGATGCTCGCCGTAGTGCTTGCCGACTTCCACTTTTTGGTCTACCTGACTGGCCTTAGCATCTTGGGACCAAGTGACATTGCGCTCATTGGGCGCATTGTACGCGACCCGGCCAACTCTATTCAACTCGCCGAGGAGCTGCTTTTGACGAGCGGCTGGCAGACCCTGTTGCTTATGCTACAAGAGGCATCGGACAGCGATCTAAATCATTCGGGTCAGGTCGCTGATGTGCAGGCCCCTCTTGAAGCGCCTGTCGCTAATACTAACAGCAATGGCGACACTTTTGCAGCTACAGCATCACCTTGGGCTTGCAGGCATTGTACGTTTGTGAACAGCCCCACTGACAACTCCTGCGACATGTGCGCGTTGCCCAGGGACTGAGCGTTAGAATGTGCTTCCGTATGCTCTGACAACCCATAGCGTATCGTGGCATTGATGTGGCCATAAATATACATTTCCAGCATTGACAAGCATGCCTCTAAAAAAACGTGTCGCCTTTTTTTTCAATTGATATACTACAATACGGGAGAGCTCTGCTAACTGGCGTAAATATGGAGAAGCAGTACAAGGCACTAGGTGAAGAGGCCTGGAAAAACAACACGGAAAAGGCAAATGCCGAGCTTTTCATTTTCACATACGGGTCGCTCGTAGTGCAACTAACAAAGGACTACGAGGACTACAGCGCGGTCAACAAGCAGCTAAACAAGATGGGCTACAACATTGGAGTGCGCCTGGTCGATGACATGATGGCACGCACTGGCCTCGAGCGATGCACCGGGTTTAGTGCAACAGCAGAGGTCATCGCCAAGGTCGGGTTCAAGCTATTCCTTAACGTCGTTCCCACAGTCACTAACTGGTCAGTCGACGCAAAGGAGTTCTCGCTTATCCTCGATGACAATCCGCTCAACGACTTTTGTGAGCTGCCGCCAAAGGCAGTGGCGGATGGGCTGTGGTATAGCAACGTTTTGTGCGGCGTGATCCGTGGCGCGCTTGAGATGATGCAGATGCAGACCGAGGTTGAGTATGTGCGCGACGTGCTGCGAGGCGATGACCTTTCGGAAATCCGCGTCAGGCTTGTGCGGATGCTAGATGAGGAAGTGCCGGCTGGCGACGACTAGCCCCGCTTAGATTGGATGGCAGAACCCAGCGGTCTAGTGCGATATCCATGCTTCATCAAGGATGGAGCTAATAAACTCTGTTATTAATCTAAGCCCTACTAGCAAGCAGCTCGGGCCGCGCAATGCCGTCCTTGCCAAAGACCTTGTCTGGGCGGACTCGCAAGTGGTAGCTCCACACCGTAGGCCTTTTGTTTTTGATGAGCTCGTCGTGCGACATTTGAGATCGCTCTATACACGTAGCGTGGCCACAAGTATTGCGATGCTTCTCCGCGCACTTGGGACATTGGATAAACAGCAGGTTGCAACTTCTGTTGGCGCAGTTGGTAAAAGAATCGCATGGCCCGCCACACTGGTCACACTTTGCTAGTACCTCGGTGGTGACCTCCTCGCCCAGCCGCTTGTCGAATGTAAAGTTCTTGCCTCGATACAGCGAATTTGTCACGCCTTCAGAACGCTCGCGTACATGCTTTCCATAGGCAACCACGCCTCCCTGGAGCGTTTTGACATTTTCGTAACCCTCCGACTTTAGTATAGCACCGGCGATAGAACACCGGATCCCGCCAGTGCAGTACATGTAAATAGGGGCCTGCTTGTCCTGTCGCTCCTTGCACATGGTGCGCACGGCAGCCATCTCCTCACGAAAGGTGTCCACATCTGGGCACACAGCGCCTTGGAATTGGCCAATACGGAACTCATACTTGTTGCGCATATCGATTAGTAGTGGATTATCCCCCCGCTCCTGAGCACTATGTAGCTCGCTTTCCCATGCGTCGGGCGACAAATACTCTGGCTCATGGCTCAAGGTCTCCAGAGTTAGTGGCTCACCGGTGGCTACTAATGGTCTCGCACGCACATGCAGCGCCTTGAATGAGCGCCGGTGCTCTATAGCCCAATTGAACTTTGGTATGCGACCGCTAAACACCTTGTGTGCCTCTAGCCAAATGCGCAAGCTTTGAGTCTTTTCTGTCGGGATGCTGAGCTGGGCGTTGATTCCCTGCTCGCAAATGTAAATACGCCCGACTACTTGCAAGTCTCGAGCCCATTCCCGCTGGATTTTGTCACGCAGCCGCGGGACTTGGTCCTTCTCTAGCTCAAAGAAGCTATAGAACGATATCGTGTGGTAGCCATCCTCTGAAGTCATTGGATAGGGCTGATCCATATCGATCGACTGTGGAGGAAGCTGGCCCGGTATGCAGTTGTAGTACGGCGAGCTGCGCAACGAGATCCTATTGGAGAATGCGCGCGACGAATGCAAATGCCGGCGGCACGCGCCATAATCAGTTGACTGATACCTCGCTGCTGCCTTTGTTGCTATCGTCCAATGTCGGCTAGCCCGTACCGACCACTGTGGCAACAACGACAGCGGCAAATTGTGCAAGCCTGCTTGCAAGATCGGGCACACGGCCAATGAGCGACGCAGCATGGAAAGCAATTTCAACGAATTTCAACACAGCAAAGACCAAAAGAGACCACCATCAGGCCAGATTTTTCTACTTCTTTAATGTCATGATCAGATCAATATGCCAGGTTGAATCACCCCTCTATCTCCTCCCTCTTGGGCTTTTGCTGGTCTGGTCTCCAAACACTTTCTTCTTTGCTCATCGACCCTCAATCATTCTTTTTTCTTTGGGAAATGTTCTCGCGGCTCTCAACTTCGGCCCGTATTGCCTCTACGCTTATCAGACCCGCTGCTGCTGCTGTTGGCCGCCGCTTTGAATCCACAGTTAAAGTCGGCGAAGCTGTCTCTACCAGCAGCACCTCGCGCCCTGTTCAGGAGACGCCAAAGAAGAAACGTCCCATTGGCGGCTTTCGTGGAGGGTAAGTCTGCGCTCCCCCACCTTAGCTAACGCCGTGCATAAGGGTATCTAGCTAGATTATTAATCTCTTGACTCCCTTACCTCTTATAGCTTGGTCGGATTTTTACTGGGTGTCACATCGGCTGGAGCGTTCGGGTTTGTGTATCTTATCGAAGAGTACCAAAAGGCTACCAGTCTTGTGCTAAGCTCGGTGGATGAACTGGAACGGTCATCGCTAAAGGTCAGAGAATATGTAAAGAAGATCGAAGCCGTAGAGTCTGACCTGAGCAAGCTTCGGGCTAGCAGCGCTACATCGCAGCAGCTGGCACAAGTCAAGGCTGACTGGCGTAAGCAAAACGACATTCTTACTCGCGACCATCTTGAGCTCAAGGCCCATGTGTGGGAAATCGAGCAGGACGTAGACACTGCTTTGGGCCGGGCATCGTCAGCCAAGGCCAAGAAAACCAACTAGGGAGCTGGAGAGTTTCAATTAACCGAAAGCGAATAGAAAAAAATACTTTTTTTACGAGGGACATACTCTAGATAATGAATCCACCGCCAGTGTCCACTGAACTTGCATCAGATGCCCTGGGATCTGGCTCGACTCTAGATTCTTGATTGTGCTCGGCGTCAGCGCGCTGCGGCGAGCTATACTCCGGCTCTAGCTGCCTATCCTCGACATTGCAATTGGCAAGCGCGATTCCATTTGGACGCTCGCTGTGTCTGGCAAACAAAGCGTCGACGTCAGCCCTTACTCGCAGCGCAACCAGGAGCCGGCGCCAGCATTTTAGTGCTCGCTGCTCGAGCTCAGCCAGCTTTTTCTCTGCAGCGGCATGCCTGTCTTCTCGAAGTGCGTCAGCAATGAGATCGAATGCCTCGGCAGAGATAACGACACCCTGGATAATAGGCACGCTTTGGCCGTGACGAAAGTCAAAGCCAACAACGGCATCGGCAGCGTCAATACTGAGCTCCCTACACAGGCGCTTGGCATTGACATTGGAGATATGGGCGGCTCCTTCAGGCAGCATGCTGTCAGTAAACAGGTTGATGTTCCCGAACTCATTGCGTGGAACAAGGCCATTGTGCACGGGCGGCGACTTGAACAATTCGGTCTGCCATTCGCCGTACAGATCTGTAGTGGGCTCGGTTCCAGATGCCTCCATTGCCTCGGTGGCCCGCTTGGAGCGGGCCGTAACTCCACGGTACTTGGTTTGCTTTGCGGCGGCTTGGCCTGCCTTGACTTGGCGGCCTTCTCGCATCCAAGCTTGCTGCGAGCGCAATACCCGCACGTTTTCGCGCAAGTACACTGGCTCGCCCTTGATTATGCCGACAACAGGATGAGCTGGGTAAATAATCTCGTTCTGGCGCAAGTTTCGCTGCAGTACATAATATGGGCTCTTGGCAAAGTCGGCAATACGTTTGGGAATAGCACTAGGCCTCGACCTCTTCTTCATGTCCTCGTCTTCGCGCTCGTGTTTGTCGCCAGCTTCGGAGTCGGCATTGGACCACCTGGATATCCAGCGCCCCCACCATATGCTCGCCCGTCTGTCCGCTTTCTGGTCCACGGACTCTAAGCGCAGCCTTAAGGTTGTATTGGTAAAGTCCTGCGCGTACCGGCGAGTAATGTCCCGTATGTAGTTGTTCGAGTCGAGCCCAATGATATAGGGGAAAGCACACTGCTGTCGACTTAGCGGTCGGCCCAGAATGGATGGGTGCTCTATGGTGCCCGTGTAGGCGTTGATGGGCACCCAGCTCTCTGACATCTGGTCGAATGCTTCGCACCAAAACTCTGGCACTGAGAGGGCAAATGACCTTCCTCTTTCTATTGGCCGATTAGACACTGGCTCGCTGCTGCTTTGTTGGTGCGTAGTGGGGCCAACGCTTAAAGCGCCGACAGGCAGAGCGCCGCTCGCAGCTGCAGAAGTGCTGCCCTCGCAGCCGCCTAGCGCCAGCTCGATTTGCATACTCTCTTGCCGGGTCAGTTTTAATGGTGGTGGCGCGATTCCGACACATAGCCGAGTATTGAAAGTCAGGGCACGCAGCATACTTGCCAAGAGCATGGGCTGGTGCCAAGGGCGCGTGGCACTTCGTGTCTCTATGAACCTAACAAAGTCGCCCTCAAGCCCTGCTGATTCCTTGGGTATTCGCGTTCGTATGTGTAAAGACTGGTACCATGACAAAAAGTGGTGCAAGTCCGATGAGGCCCACTCGCGTCTGATCTCCTGCTTGCCTGGAACCAAGTGCTCAGCGACTCGATTAGCTGTAGACGACGGCACTAGCGAGAGGCAACACGCCAATAGCAATGGCTTGCAGCTTATGTAGTTGAGAAGTCGGGCGCATGCTGCCTGACACAGCAAATGAACCATGTGGTGGTGCCGGCGCACTGCCCGAGCGCGTGCGGTTACAGGCACTTGGCGTGGCTTTGGTGCCGGCAGACTAGCAGTCTCGGCGCCCACTGTCAGCTCGACAGTCCCGAGCTCTGGCATTGAGTCGTCAGACATTTCATCCGAGAACGCAGTTGGGGCATGCGGCACTGACTCAAACATATCGTCATCGTCGTCATCGTCATCATCGTCGCTATCCACTTTGTCAGCGCCTATGTGTCGTTGGTCGCTTGTCGGAAGCACTCTGCGGCTATCGTCAATGGCAATGTTGTCGCTAGCAGAGCGTGCTCGGAGTCGCTTGCTGGGCCGCTCATGAGAGGCAGAATCACTGCTAGTAGGCAGCTTCGGTGGCTGATTGGAAGCCATAAAAGCCAAAGAGTGGGCGAAAAAAAAACGAATTAATCATCAGCTGAAAAAAGACAGTTTCCGCAGCCTACGCTCTTTCTGCTGAATGAAGCCAAAACTTCATAATCTACCCAGTGACCGAATCAAGGCTGATTGGACAAGGGGGATAATAGTGCCAAGCAAACTCTGGCCGCATGGCTCAATATCAAGCAGAGGGTGGTGCTTGGAGCAAACGGGTCTCCCATTGGACCAGCAACAGAAAGAAATGAGAAATGCCCCCTCCCACGACCGCTCTCAAGCACGGAAACTACAGGGAGAAAGGGTGGGATTCGCGCTAATGCAGGCGGTAAATGCCGCATATGGCCACATCCCTGGCAGCATCTGCGCATCTCGCGTGTTTGGTCCTTGCGTTGCCCCGAGTCCGCTCTAGCAAGCACAGTGTGAGAATAGGCGGTGGTCATAGTGGCGGCGGCTGCCTAATTAATTGGGACAGCGCGAGTCCTATCCGGATGGCCAAAAGAAGAAAAAAACACTCGTGTGAGATAGGGATAGTGTAAGAGTACTTGCAGGTTGCCGGGAGAGCAAACAAAGCGTCTGTTTTTTTCAAGGGGGGCGTGAGTATGCTTTTTTCTGGGCAAGCCCCCTCGCTTGTAGCCTAGGCTTAGCTGCCTTAATTGGCAATATGAGGCTCTGGTAAATATCCTGACCGGCGATTGCGCCGCCACACGGCCACAAATAAGAAAGGGGGTGAGCGGGTTGTTCCCTGAAACGGGTTCGGCCGGGCGAACAGACATCCAATGGCGCAGCGGAAACGGGAAAACAGTTTATTTGTGGACAGGGCTTGGGCAGGATGCAGGCAGTCTGGTGAGCACTTCTTGCTGCTTGCTGGCGATTGCCCTCTCCTCACTGCTGCTGCTTGCGAGTGAGAGAGGGCTCCTCGCCGATCGACAGGGGAAGAGAGTCGTAAGTGCCAACTCCGGCCAAAAAAGGAGGATGCCCAGCTTGCCCTTGCAGGCGGACATGCTCTGTGCGTGCAGTGGACCTGTTGGGTATGAGAGTGGATGTCCCGTACACGGCGCAGCGCTTGGTACCCATCATAGATCCATGCCCCCCTCCAGGCTTGCAACACCCCCCTAGTAATCGCCAACTTCATCGCCGCTCACTAGCTGTATGTGCACACAACGTATAAAACCCCAGGGGCTTCCCCCGCCCCATCTAGCGCTAATGCTTTTTCTCTCTCTTCTCTCCTTTGCTGGCTCTAGGTTCTTAGGCACTCTCGTACTACTTTTTGCCTTTTGCTCCTTTGTTGAACCCTAGCACGCTTTGTCGCTGCCACCAGTTGCGCCATAGCCTCCCCCACTGAACTCTATTTCAACCACTGGGTCCATTCACTTTTATCCCCACTTTCGCTCCCTACAGATTTGCTCTAGGTGCTGCGCCAGACGTCATATCGCAGCCAGTGCGTGCAAGAGTTGGCTGCCTGTTCCCTTTTCCGAACAGGTAGTACCATAGCTGCCTGCAACCTCTTCCTGCGCTTGCGAACAAGGCCCAGAGGCTGCGCTAACAGCTACGCTTGTATGCAAGCACCAGTGTTCACTTGCCAACCTCTTGCCTGTACGCGCCATCACGCTGCCTCCCCCCTCCACCTTCAAAGGACATAACGCCTGCCTATCAACGCCAGACTTTTTTGTCTATCAATTTTTTTTCAATTTTCATTTTCCAACTCTTTCCTCGGCACTTTTTTCCCCTTCTTTTTATTTTATATCGGGAAGGCCCACTTCTCGAGCTAGCCTGCGCTTACGCTAGCGGCACTCACGACGATAATAGCACACATACGCCTCTTCTCCCCCACTTACTCGGCCGCGTGGATAGACAGTAGAGCGCGAGCATCAGCGGCTCCCTGTTTTGCATCTTACCCTGAAGAGAAAGTAACTGCGCATGAGCTATGACTGACCGGCTCCAACACCGCCACATTCACTACCAACTTGGAGAAGAGTCGCGCTCTATTCTCAAGCACCGCTGCAGCCACGGCAGCCTTAACAGCAGCACCAGCAGTACCGGCAGCAGCGCCGATCCTCACCCACCAGCCAATTCAGGCGAGACCAGCTCTGAGCCCGAACATGACGCCCTGGCTTGCTTGTCGTGCACCCGCCGCAATGTTATTTCCGTATTCCCTCGCTTCCGCAAGGTCACCACGCATTTATTTTCATCGCTTTCTCGTGGCCACCAGTCTAGGGCGGCTGGTGGCGGCGGATGCCCTGCTGAGTCGTGTCTCAGGGCTATGGGCGAAGGTGCTAGCGGTGGCGATCCACATGTGCGTGATCTGCCCGCCTCGCAGGTGTACCCGGCGCACCCAGCTGGAGCGGCATTATGCCTGGGAAAGTGGGGTCTGCGCAGCGCGGCGTCAGTTGTCATCGACAACAACAATAATAATAGCAGCACTCTCATCAGTAGTAGCGGCAGCAGCATTAGGCCCGCTGACCGCGTCAGCCACGGCGATCAATTTTACATTCCCCTGCCAACAATACCGGAGCGCCTGGCCAGAGGCTGCCCGCTGCTGAAAACTACCTCCCGCGGCGCACACACTCGCGAGTTTTGCCTGGACATTGCGCAGCAGCGAATTACATGGGACTCGCGCAAGAAAAAAAAGCTCGCTCATAGTAAGTGTCTCAAGGCCTTGTCTGCCCGGATGTATTGCCTGGTTATCCGTTGATGCCATTGTTGTCTTTTTGCGCCTCGTTCGCTCTTGCTTACGCTTATGCACCTGCCCGTGCTTGCATATGTTTACATGCATGACACAGTGCCACATACTCCCCGCCCTCGTAAATTACATCTATACCCCTTCTCTCTCATTCAGGTTGGTACTGGTAGATGCCTGAGACAATTAAACCTCTAATGGGGACGATTTTAATTGCTTCCGCTCGTGCGCGCTGAAGCACCCCTTTGGCACACATTCGCTTGGCTGACTGCCTGCAGTATGCCCGCCGCAGACACGAGCTGCGCTTCTTGGCACAATGTCCGTGTTGTTGCGCGAGGGGCGAGCACTCTCTTGCTCTCTTTGTTCATCGCTGCCCAGTTTGCATGAGCACAATCGCTATCCTTTCCTCATCGTGCCTTGCCTTGCCTTGCCTTGCCTAAACTCAGGTGCTTTCTATCTGCCCATAGAGCCTGAAACTGCTACGATGACAAAGGCCATTCAGAGCCTGATTTCCTATTTCTGTACCCAAGTGTGTGTCTTGATTCCGCCCGCACAAAGCGGTCTCACATATTTTGCCCCTTGGTAGACACGGCTTGTGTCCGTATGTGCATGATGCCGTGGCAGCCAACTGCTCCCATTGCTAGCCCAAACACCCTCTCCCCTTCAGCTCGCATGTTTTGAGACAGTAGATTTTAGGCAGAGCTCACCGCCATGTGAGCCGCCATTATTGCTAATGCGTGTGGCAGGCACAACGCCGCGCATCTATGCTCATTATCTAGTCGCCCATTGTCAAAAAGTCATTGTTGCTCGTGTATACATCTCTACTAACTAGGACTCATCGGCGATGCCCGCATGTGCACAATGCTGTAGTTGACCTTGAGCGCATTGTTGAGATTCGTGTCGGGGTGCAAGCCCTTTGGGCTGTCGCCAACGAAGATAGCCTGCCGCATGGCGCCAAAAGGCTGCTTGCCATCGTCTATTACCACCAGATGGTACTCAAAACTATTTGCGTAGTGGCTCTATCTGACGAGTCTTACCACGAGTGGCTAGACACTCTGACAAACCTGCTATCTAGTCGCCAGCCTATTACCAGTCTTGCGCACTATCGGCGCTGGCGATTGGTCTGTATCTATCGACAGTGGTGGGAAGCCAGGCAGTCGGGCGAGTCGGCGACTGAGGCGTTCCACTTTGTTGAGAACATGGTGCACCCTACAGACACGACTGCTGCGCCCGCCCCCCGCCCAGCTCTATTGGCCAAGGCTCTTCCTATTGGCGACGGTCAGGGGCTGGCCGACTGTATCGGCGATGTGGCACCTCGCTGTTCGTCGCCACTAAAGGCCAGCGCGCGCAAGTGGCTGTCGGGTGGTGGTAGTGGTGTCCCTATCCGGCCTACACCCAGCCTGCCGCTACCTATGATGACGCCACCGCCGATGCTGGGTCGTGCACCCGAGATTCCACTAAAGCCACAACATCCCTCAACTATCTCACTAACGTCGTCACCGTCGCAGTCGCGCTCTTCCGACGAGACATTTATGGAGCTTGTTGATGCGCTTCGCCAAGAGCACGCACAGCAGAGTATCGATGCACTTTACCACGACCTCTCTCTCACTCTCACGAGCCTCTTCTCATTCGCTACTCATTCATGCCAAGTCCCATCCCTGGGCGTCAGCGACAACGACAACGACAATGACAATGACAATGACAACGAGAGCGATGCAGAAGACGATGATGAGGAAGAGAGCGATCAGCTCACGATGGCTGGCGTAAAACGTGCCCACCCGCTACTACGCCTCGAAATGCCTCGTAGCCGCACTTTTGGTCTTACTCAGCCTATGTTTGCTCGCTTCTTGCGCGAAGTCCAAAAGGAACCGGTGACTGATGCCGAAGCTAACTGCCGCTTTGCTGCGTTTACTCGCCCAGGGCAGGAGATCATGACTGCATACGAGCTAGAGGCATACCTGCTCTCAGCCTTCAATTCGGTTGACTATGCTCCCAGCAATGACGCCGGCGCCGTTAGCCAGCAAGATAGGCCAAGCTCAAACATGGATATGCCCTTAAACCAGTACTACATCTCGACATCGCACAACACCTACCTTATCGGCGACCAAATCGTTGGCACGTCAAAGGTGGAGGGTTATGTGCGCGCCCTGCTACGGGGTTGTCGGTGTATAGAAGTGGATTGCTGGGACGGCGGCTACGGCGAGCCTGTTGTCAGCCATGGTCACACGCTGTAAGTACATCACCTGTCGTCGCTTTATGATACTATTTGTGTCCCACTTGCCCAGCTAACATTCAGCTCGCTGCTTGCTTTTGTGCATATATAGGACAACCCGGATATTGTTTGAAGACGTCATCATGGCTGTGTCGCAATATGCGTTTGCAGTGTCGCCCTACCCTGTGATACTGTCGTTTGAAACGCATTGCTCGCTGCCCCAGCAAGCGCGCATGGCGACCATCCTGAAGAAGCACTTGGGCGCAATGCTTGTTGTTTCGCCCGTTGGGCGCGAGCAAGAGTACGAGCTGCCGTCTCCCAACCAACTAAAGTACCGAATCATTATCAAGAACAAGGTACTAGAAACGAGCAGCACGCACAGTAGCCGGCCTTCCTCACTGGTCGGTGGCCTGTCAGGTAGTGCGGCGGGGGCGGTGGCAGCAGCGGCTGTGATCAGCGGCTCAGCGATCCCGCTGCAGCTGGGTGTTGCCAAGGGAGTATCACCGTGTTCGTCGGTAGCACAGCTGAAGCGCAAGATTGCCCCGGAGCTGTCGGAGCTGATTGTGTACTGCAAAGCCGTTCACTTTGAAGGATTTGAAGAAGGCAGCGAGATGGAGGTTGCATTCGACAAGGTGACGTCAGTATCAGAGTCGACGTCAAACCAGCAGATTCGGCAACACGTCAAAAAGTACATAGCATACAACGCAACTCAGATGACGCGTGTGTATCCGGCATTCTCGCGAGTGACATCGACAAACTTCAACCCGATCGGACACTGGGCAGCTGGGTGCCAGCTGGTAGCTCTGAACTTTCAGACTCACGACCGCAACATGCTAATTTATGAGGCCATGTTTCGACGCACTCGCGACTTTGGATACGTGCTAAAGCCCAAGCACTTGCGCGAGCCGGCTTCAAGGGCAACACCTCTGGTGGGCGAAGATGGGGGCGATTACAACGATAGCAAAGCGTCGCCTGCGTCATCGTCATTGCCATCGTCAGTGTCCTTGCAGTCTTCGTCTACACGTGATGCTGGCGTGGGCTCGCCCTCGTCTTTGGCACGGTGCATGACTGTACACATCAACTTGCTCTCGGCCTATAATACCACCCGCGGGGGACCTCGGCGGGTTGCTGCTAGTAGGGTACCTGGTCCAATGGAGCGTCGGCCTTCGTTCGTGATGGAAGCTGGGAGCCTTTTGCGTAGTAGCACATGGCAGATGGCAGACCCGTTTTCTTCGTCGCCAAAGCCTCTCTCGCGGTCGCCATCCGACCTAGCCATGTTTTCCTTTGGCAGTGAGGCTGGATCGTCGGCAGTACCAGCCGCAGCGAGTGAGAGCGAACAATTGCAGCAGCACCTTTCTGGAGGGTACCCATCGCTCAATGCCGTAGCTACTGCAGCCATGGCGTCTTTGGCCGCAGAGCAACAAAAGTACGCTATCGCCGAGCAACAAGGCGGGTCTGCTGCTGCTGGAGGCGTGGTCCGTGTGGAAATAGAGTGGATAGCTGAAGGAGCCGTTGGGAGCACAACCGGAGGCGCTGGCAGCTCTGCTGAGGACGTAGCCATGTTGGCATCCGCCATTAGCCACTTGGGACATCAGCAGCAATTGTCAGGGGCTGGGATATCATCATTTCAGTCGCTGGGCGGCACGGCGCCCAGCTCGCCTATCACCAACCCGCTGGGCAACGGGTACCCGTTCCATCAGACGTCGTTCCTGAGTGGCTGCAATGTGGCTGCGACGCCAAAGCCAGCAGTACCCATGGCCCCTCTGACATTTACTCCCGCAGGCGGCGGCCCAGCTCCAGGACGGGGTGGGAGCGGCAGTGGGCGATTTGTTAGCCGTAATGGCGTGCTTTCTGGCAACGGCGAGGTGCGGTGGAAGGACGAGAGCCTGTTCCGAATTGTCCCCGAGCCAGAGCTTTCGTTTGCGCGTCTGTTGCTATTTGAAGACGACGTAGAAGTGGCATCTGCGTGCATCTCGATCGACTCACTCAAGGAGGGCTACCGAGTCATCGAGCTTGGCCAAGATGAAAGGTCTCGCATGTGTCGGCCAGTGTATCTCCTCTTACATGTACAGCTATCGCAGCTGCACTGCCTGGCAACGCCTCCTGCAACTCGTATCTAGTACGGCGATCGAGGGGGGACAGCACCCAAAAGAACAAACTACAAAAAACCATAGCGCAAAGCCCTTTTTGGGCGCTTGTAATTTTTTTTACCTTTCGTAGGATGTAACATGTACGTTTGTGCTTGAAAAATGTCTCTGTTTAGGCTGGGTTGCTTGTAGGTTTTTGGAATTGGCATTAGGGCGTATATGGCGGTGGTATGCCATCTTCAGAGCGTTGGTATGGTGGCAACCTGTCAGTTTCCCAGCCATTGATGTCTAAATCGTCGAGTGATTGTGCCACATAGAGCAAAGAGGCAGATCGTGAGCGGCCAATTACAGAGATGTTAATGGCCTTGTTCCTCGTTAGATCCAATTCTCCGCGGAACCCAGCGTCCTCCAAAATACGTGCTACCTCCACCAGTGTAATACCCTGTGGGGCAAGCACGCTCAACAGCGGCCTCTTGCAGCCATCCATCGCCGCCACCGAATGGCTTGCTGGTCGCACAACCAACTGCCGATTTTTAGAGAACCAAGCGTCAAAAAGCCTACGCAACGGAAGCATTGGCAGACCGGGAGTCGGAATACGATACACTTCAACGGCAATGTCTGAGGGAGAGCAAGTGCTGCAAAAGAGCATGGCACGTGAGCAAAAGCTGTTGGAGCGTAAGCAGTCTAGTATTTCGGCTTGTGTGCCGAGTACGCTAAACATTGGTAGGGCTTTTGTTAGTGTGATAGTAGACCGAAGGAGACGTGGGGGTGGTATTAGGTAGCCGCCGTAAGGAAGGCCGCAAGTGCCTAGGAGAAAGCCGAATCGTAGGATAGAATAGTACTCTGGTGGCTTGAGGTCATACGATTGTGTGGGGATGGATACTGCTGCAGCCCATCGATAGGCCGAGTATAAGACAGACCAGATAGCACGAATAGTGGACGTAATAGACATGGCAGATAGAATGAGTGAGGAGAGGGAGAGGGTCATGACAAAATCAAGAAAGAGATGGGAGTAAAGGAGAGAGGAGAGAGAGCAAGCTAGTTTTGTGTTGTGTCTAAACGTGAATACGGCGTGGCGTAGGGTGAATCGAGTAGAGGAGAAAAAAAAAGAGGGAGGCGTTGACAAAAAACATTTTAATTGTTTTTCAAAAGTTTGTTGTACTTGGATAAGAGACATTTTCTTTAATGCAGACTCGGTATCACCACTGACTATTAGGATAGAGAGAATCGGAAGAGCGTTTGTTGGCCCGCAGACACATGCAAGCGATTAACATGGCGCTCAGTACGATTGCGTGTGCTGAGTGGAGCCATGGCCCAGTCGCCACCATCAACGACAAATGCTTTTTTAGCAGGGCTTAGCAGGCTGTCAGGCAGAATATTAAGAGCCTGCAATCCGGGTAGAACCTGCACACGCGCCAGTACGCTCAGAGTACCCGGGTCGCCTCCAGACACTGGTGTATGGACTGAAGCGTCTGCAACCTGGATGCCCACGAGCCTGGCGTTTTTGAGCGGGCTCTTCAGCAACGAGAAGGCATCCAAGCCCTTGGCGGGCAATGCAAAGGCCATTGGCGGAGTATTGACCAGGTCGTTAGTAGCCAGAACATTGGGCCCTCCAGAGACGTCAATGAAATGCGTGGCAGCAACTGGCACAACATCGCTGATGGGTTCAATGAGCCCGCGGTAATCGTTAGCTGACATGTCGCGACGCACCAAGACTTCAAGCGTATTCCTGCGTACACACGTAGCGCCCGTCGCGTGCCGCAAATGCAGGGCCAGTGGACGGTCAGCCAGAGACACATGAGACACAGCCGGGTAGTAGTTTCCGGGCACGGGAGTCCATCGCGAGTACTGGCGGCGAACAAGGTCCACGCCATTAAATATGTCAAAGCTGCAGGATGCGCCAGCCCACCCAGGCTGGTCCAGCTCGTACTGTGCCACGACTTCGCGGTCTCGCGCAGGGGCTGCCGTTGTTGTAACTTGCAATAGCCCCGGCCGGTCGGCGCACAGGCGGTAGGTGACAAGGGCGGTGCCCAAATGGATCTGAGCAGTGTCACAGACGGAGCCTGAGCGGATTGTAAAGAGCCGGTTTACGGGAGTAATGGGGCGCGACTGCCATGTCGGAGCCCAAAATAGGGCCAGAACTATGCCAGCTGTGACGCCGTAGATATACAGCACACATCGGCGTGCGGGCCACCGCAAGGCACCCGCTACTGCGTATGCGGATAGGAACACAGGCACAGCCAAACGCAGACCGACCAGACCCTTGCCAACGGTCCATGCAGTCAGCATCTCTATATCAGCCACTTGAGCAACATAGTAAGTAAAAGTCATCCCGCACAGGTCGCCCGCCAGGACGGATGCTGGCGAGCTCCACCACGCTGGCTTGCCACGACTCAGCTGCGGCATCAGCACCCGCTTCGCCCACGCTGCACCCGAAGAGTGAACTACAGCTGACGCGCCCAGGCCCAGCACTAGTGCACTACCAAACACGATAAACACCACCATGTACATGAGCATAAACGAGTGCATAATATAGGCGCCAGAGGCCTGCATCAGTGGGTTGGCAAAATACTGCCTTAGCGAGTGCCACACGACCGCCTTTGTGCCAATGCTGACGCGAACACGCCCGCCAACTATGCGCAGATCGACACGGGTGTCGCCTTTGCGCAACTGGGCGGTGGCTACTTGTGTGGTAACCTCTTCGTTGACACGCCCGCCGCTGCGCACACTGTATGAGCGGAGCCCCAACCCGAAAACGTTGCGGGCTAGGAACTCGACTACTGGCTGTTTGCCGACACTGCCCACCACATCGGCAGGTACCGCCCGGTTTGTAGCAGAATCGATAATCTCGGTGTCTAGGGATGCCAACTGCACACGAACCACGACATCCTGTGGGACCAGCGCTGCCGCATTGGTCACAGCAATTGAGCTGCCATTGCCTAGTGCCACCACATACTCCCGGGCCAGGTCATCGGCATCCTCGCCCAGCTTGTACTGGGCCGCTGTATTGTACGCGTCCCCCTTGGCTTCTGCCAACGGCTCATGCAGCAAAAGAAGCGCTGCCCGACCCACGCCCAATGCCTGGCGGGCCGCACGCCGCAGCCTCAGCTTGTAATCAGCCGCCGCTACCGCCGCACATGTACCAGTGATAGCGTCGTGATGGTACCCAATAGCAACTTGCTTGCGGCACTCCTCCAGCCGCTGCTCTAGCGGCTCCCAGTTTCTAGTCACCCTGCTAGCGTTGTCCTTAATGCGCACAACAGCCAATAGAGCTTCGACGTGTTGAACGATCTGCTCAGCATCGCGGATCAGCCACTTGAGATCCGCTCGAGTGGCCAGCACGCCGCTCCAATACTGCTCGTAGGGCTTGTCCTGGTACGGGTAAAAGTCATCCTGATGCAGCCGCAGCGAGGCCTTGTTGAGGTGGGGCCGAACAGCAGCAAAGTACTCGCTGGGCGTCGAGTAGCGAACACTCAGGCCGTCGTCGGCACTACGCGCCTCGCTCATGTCTATGATCTGGTCCAGACACGAGAACCCACGCTGAGCATGGATGTAGCGGAAATCATCGCCCATCATCACCAGAATATGACCGTGGCCCGGGTACTGCCTCACTTGCGACTGGGCAAACCTCTTGAGTTCCTCCAGTAGCTCTGCTGGGTTGCACCGCTTAGTATTGTCAAAGTCAAAGCTTGGACTGGGCGCCGCATAGTGCACGGACAAGAAGTGTGTCAGCAGGGCTGGTGTTATGCTGTCCCGCTGCCACATGAACTGCAGCGAAGAGCGATCAGCAAAGTCCCGTAGCTGGCGGTACGCCATGCGGCCCAAGACCATTGACGAGTACCCAGTGTTGCTGAGCAAATAGGGCATCGTGTTGATGTGCCCAAAGTTATCTATCTGCCAACCAATGCCCGAGGTGGTGTTCAGCTCCTTGGCCAAAAGCCGATGCCCGACATCCACGATTGCGTTGTGTGCCCACCACGTAGTCAAGCCCTCGTCGGGACTCACGTACGTTCCGCTCACCATTTCCCATCGGCCCTCCACCACCAGCCTCTGCACAGCCTGTCGCCATGTCAGGGTTTCAGGCGCCCCCCGCAGCATGCCGCCATGCGGTCTGTCGCCCTCATCCGAAAGCCACATGTCAATGAAGGCTAAATCACCCCAAGTGAAGCGCCGTCGCGAGTCCAGCCAGAGCTCGGAAACTACCCGTCGCATCACCTCCCGCACGGACCTATGGTAGTACCCATCGAAACTCAGGTTCCATCCAATGTCGCTGTGGCTGTGTGGCACCAGGTGTAGGGTCAGGCTCGAGGGCATTGGTGCCAAGGAGATGTCGCGGTCGCTTGAAGAGCAGGGCTCGCTGAATCTTGGCATCCAGGCTGGCTTGCCAAAAGGAAACACCGACCGGTTGCCACTAATCACCACCGCCACCGCCACTGCTGCTAACACCAAGCCGCCACCACGAATAAACCGACGAGGCAACATTAGGGATACTCGAAGTAAAAAGCCAAAGCGGAGTAGAAAAGCAAAGCGAGCTGCCACCATCCATCAAGCACATTCATTCATTCATTCATTCATTGTCTGCTTGCATGTCAGCAAACCAGCGATGCAAGCGATGACCCTGAGACTCTGGGGAGCGAGAATATCGCTCACTATTTCTAGGCCTGTCCTCGCGTCCGCGACTTTTGGCAGCGGGTTTCGAGATTCCTGCAGAATATTCCGACCGAAACGGCTGGGCCGGTCTTTCAGGTCGACCTGCGCATGGTTGCCACAGGCTTCGGAGCCTGGAGCAAAAGACTGCCTCATGTCGATGCTCTCCATGGGCTGGCAGTGTGGGAGATTTATCGCGCTCGTGCAGAATTATCCCTTGAAGGCACTGCTCACTCTGGCGAAGCCATGTTTATCCGCTGGAAACTGTCGCTCATGCAACGGATCAATCAAGACTTCATCTATGCTTTTACGCAACTCAAGGCTGCTCGCTCTTTCCACTCCTCGCCACACACACTGGATAGCAACTGCAATATCGATTCAAACGACATACTCTCCTCCCAAGGCGCAGACACCTCAAGAGCATTTTCAACTCCGACCTCTAATGTCTTGTCTTCACAAACGCCGGATACGCCGAGACGACTGATTATCCACTTAGATAATTCACTGTTTTTCCTTTGCGATATCAAAATATAGCACCTTTGTTGTGCCAAGAAAAATGCATGTCAGCAAGCCACTTCTGGCTCAGACTCGGGAAAATCCCTTTCCTGCTGTTGATCCTCATGTCCCATCTGGGATATAGGTTCATATTGGATCACGTGGCATCACCTTGATGCATGCGATCCGAAGCCAACTCTTTCTTTTGTTCTACGCTCACATTTATCTCTCTATATTTACTGTTTATCAAATATACTTGGGAAACGTGAGTCTGGGCATAGCCCACCCCGAGTGAAGAACAACACCCGCTGTTTCGCTGAGAATCACAGTAGTATCTTACTATACTCTTCTAACGCGACCATGCACAGAAATCGACCGAATTCAATGCTCCATGGGGGGTGCAGATCTGCTAAAAGATGGAGCCAGTAGGCTGCCTCTCGAGCCAGCACCGACGGGCGTAGGGCAGTCAAGCACATAGCAGTTGAGCGGCAAGCAGCCGAGCGCCAGACCACGAAGCCCAGGAGGGGATCCACATGAACAGGAAGACCAGCCAGAGCAGATGAAAGTGCTGACGGGGCTGATGCGGGCGTGCCTAGAGCTGATGAGAGCTCATGGACGACAACGACCTGATGGCGCAGGTGACACACCTCCTGGAGTCGGGGAAGAAAACCAAGGAGGCCAGCAGGCTGAAGTTGGTAGCCCTAGAAGCACAGAAGAAGGTCGAGGAGCTAGACAAGGAGGTGCTGCAAGAAGACGCCGCAATAGCAGACATGGCAGAGCAGCTGAGAGCTAGACGCGAGCGGCGGGTCGAACTGGCACAGAAGAGGGCAGCGGGGGGAAATAAACTCCTGGCAGAGTCGGTTAAGGCCCGGGAGGATGCGGGGGCAGCAGCTAATGTGAACCCACGCCTCACAAGCATGGCGGAACTGGAGCTGAAAGAGACGAAGATAGCTCTGGAGCAGGCAAGGAAGGAGCTGACTCAGCTGAAGATCGCGAAAGCCCCAGGGGTCCCCAAGGGCCAGCAAGGTCAGGCAACCAGGCACCGGCGGCCATGGACTGGGCGCAGACAGCGGCCCGCAGTCAGCAGAGACAGCAGACTTGTAAAGTAGGAGTTTATGAAGTGTTTTTTTTAAATATATAAAATGAAACCCCCTAGTTCCTATCCTGTGTCCCAAAAATTGGGCTTAAATACTAATTTGATACTTATCGTTGATATCACAATTCGGCGGATGATGACGTTTGCTGGCCATTGATGTGCCAACTACGTCTAATATGATAACTCCACGCGATCGCCAGTGTTGTACATTAGCAAGAGTGCTTTAGCTCCGCTTTACAAAACTTTTATAAAGATATTATTATTACTATAAGAGGTCAAAGGAGTGCCCTTTTAATGGGAAGTCGTGTTCTCCGAAGGGCCTCCAAACAGGTCGTAGAATACAGACGATTGCTGGGCTTCGGATTTTCGTATCATCTCCTCCATCTTGGCTATCTGCTTGGCAGCGCTCTCCAGTGTTCGCACGATATAACCTGGAGGCGTAATGTTGTATTTTTCGCCCATCAGCACGCCAATGGATGCGCATTTCTGGAACTCGCGAATGGCTGTCCGGTGCGTAATAATAAGCTTAAACGTCTTGGCCACTGGCTGTATATGAAAGACTTCACTCATTACTCGCAAGTATTGTGCCGCAGTGTCGACATCCCAGTACTGTGAATGCCACTTTATCAGTATGTGGAATGTCTTGCGGTTCGGCGCCACCGCGCCCTTTGCTTGCTGGCAAACGTCTGCAGTCAGCTTTGATAGATTGCTGCCAATCGAGGAGAGCCCTGTCATGTCTAAGAACAAGCGTCGCATCTCCTCGACCAACCCATTCATACCTAGGACATCCAGCATGTCGTTGTACACAAGCACAGAGCCCTCGCCCGATACCTGATCAAATACCCGCCGCGCGGCTGCCAGATCGCCTGTCAAGCCATACAGTCGTATCAAATAGGCCTGCGTAGTGACATTAGGCTGTAACCCAGCCTCGGCCATCTCCTCAAGCACATTGAACGCCCGTTTATAGTCTTTGGCAAAAATCTTGGCGTTTAAATAGCTGTTGAAGCAGTCGATGTTGCGAACAACCCCGCTCAACGTCGCATACTGCCAGACCTGATCCACGGCTCCAGTGTTGCTCGCGAAGCAGCTCAGCAGATTGCTGACATCATCTCCTGTGAGCTCTAGCCTGTCCTGTCCCATCTGCTCCACGACATGCTGCGCTCGATCACACATCCAGTCAACGTCCTGGAGCGTATACCCGTGCATAAACTTTGGCTGCAGCAGCCCGAGCATCTTGGAATGCAATTGGGGCAAATGTGTACTAGTCGCATTTACGCTGTGTCGAGCCACCACAGGCAGCTTATTGCCAAATATCGGGTCCAGTGGCGCGGCTTTGTCGCTTTTGACAAGTTTCGAGTGCAGGTGACACGCCCTCTTGGTGTCCCCTGCCTTTAGCTCTCTGTCGAGCCTTGAGAGCAGCTTAATGCCCCGAGTCGCTCGCTTCGTTTGTTTCTTCTGGTGCCCTCTGGCCAAATTGCTCACCACCACTTGAGTGGTCGTCCCTGGCTGTAGTGCGCGCTGCTTGAACGCTGTAAAGGTGCCTTGGCTACTCATTCTTGGAGGCATAGAAATTCAACATTCAAGCGGAAAGAGAGCTAAAAGCCTCCAGCTTTGAGATATCACTGCAAAATCAAGGAATCACATCAGGGCTTGTTGCAAATATGGTAGAAGTTTATCTAATGCTAAAAAAGTGGTGATTAAAGCTGTTGGCGATCGCTAAACATAGGGTGCCGTATTTAGGCTGGCGACTGGGCTGGCTTGGCAGCCAGCTTGCTCTGGGTAGCAGCAGCATTGGCCACAACGGTCTGGGTCTGAGTTTGGACAACGACCTGGGCCTGAGCTTGTGCTTGAGCTTTGGCCTGAGCCTGGGCCTGTGCCTGTGCCTGGGTTTGGGCTTGGAGCTGAGCCTGAGCATCTGCCTGCATCTGAGCCTGAGACTGGGCCTGAGCCTGATTCTGGGCCTGAGCAGCGGCCTGGACCTGAGCCTGCGCCTGAGCCTGTGCCTGAAGCTGGGCTTGTGCCTGCATCTGAGCCTCAGCAGGCTGGTCGTGAATGGCAGCAATGCCTGCAGGCGGCGCAACACCGGCCTGTGCTGCGAGCTGAGCAGCAACGGCTTCTAGGTTGCGTTGCGCAATCAGCTGGTTCTGGATGGTGGCAACCTGTTCGGGAGTCATATGGGCCCCGTTAGGGTTGAGCCAGGCCGGGTTTACAAGAAAGAGGTCGCGGTTGGTGTTGGGGTTGGTCAGTGGGTTGTTGGGGTCAACGGGTGGCATAATTGGCGACGCCAAAGCGCAGGCAAACAGTGCAAAGATTCCGATAGCAGCGTGCATTTTAGATGGATGGTTGTTGATGTCAATAGAGTCCTAATGATGAATAGCTTTTGGCCTCTTTTACGTTTGCAATCCCTACTCTATTTATACTGCCTTCTTTCAGTTCAAGTGCCTGGCTGGGTTACAAAATATCCTGTGCGTTTCTAGACAGTTCCACATGGCTACAGGTGGCTAGAGGGTCTGAAAAACAGGACAACACGCCGCCCTATGCTGATGCCAGGTTTCAGGTAATTGGAGAATAGAGTTATCACACTCACGCGGTACCCTCTCCCCCACAAAATGTCAAATTTTTTTTGCTATTCAAAGATCATATCGCCATGCCTCAGGCCCAACAGCGAGCACGCCAATCTCAAACCATGTACCAGAAAATTGCAATGAACAAGTTTAATACACCAAATATGAAAAAAAGCGGTGGCGCCATGCCAAAAGTAACACACCAGATCCAAACTCTGAGACCAGGTCCATATGGGAACATCGTCTTGAGATTTGGCGTTATCCCTTGGTTCGGATATGCAGGGCCGCCAGGAGCTTGGTACGCCATGGCCTTCTGACGGCTTTCTTGATGGCAACTTCTTCGTCCACCGACGATGCAGTGGAGCCAATGCTGACCTTCTTGGGGAGACCATGTGTCTTTTGAGCATGGTTTTCATACCACACCCGGCTGTCAAAGACCAGTTGACACGACTTGCACACGAACACAGTCATTATTAGCAAAGAGGTATTCTTAAAGCGTATAAAATAGAAGGCGTACCCGCACTGGTAAAGAAGAGAAGGATAAGAAGAGTGGGCTTTTAAAGTCGCGTGCAAATTCCGCTGCCCCTGTCTGACGCTAAACAAATAAAAAAAATCCGCATCTACACCAGCAGACTCTAGCATAAATGTGAGCTTTGTTGTGCGATTACTGAAAGCCCTGTGATGTCGTGTTGTCCGCAGACTATCGAGTTTCTCTCTGAGCTAGAAGCAATTACATAAAGAATTGGTCATGGCTTCCCAACTTGCTATCAAAGTCCGGGAGAATCCGCTACCATGTAAAACAAGTACGTGTCTGACAAAAGAAAGCCAAGTGCCAAATAAATAAACAAATAAATGCAAAGGCATCCTCCTTCTCCAAGTTTGCCAGCAGCTGTCATGTATGCTCACAATGCCGACTTGTCGCATTTGGGAGGAGGTTCCGACTTGTTCCGCATCCACCCATGCAGCTCATTCGATTCGAATCGTCCATGCACGTGTCATGCAAGTCGAGAAAGTAGCTTTACGTCACTTGGAAAAAGTCTGTAGAAAGAACTTACGATTTGGAGGCAATATATCGTGTATTAAAGTATGTGCTAGCACAATGCAAATCACTAACAATCATTGAATGGGCTGTTTCCTTTAGCCAGGCATCCCGTGTAGGCCTGTGTCGCTGGAATATTCTGGCGGAGGCTCGGCAGAAACCTCGTAGGCTGGCAGCAGCAGACCCCCTCGCCTGGGAGACGGAGACAGCAAGCACCTGTGGCCACCTCGGCCAAAATGATCGTCGGGGTTTGATGTCATTCCCGAGCATCGCGTCATGACCCGCGACAGTGCTGCATTCGACAGGTCTTTGTTTTTCGTGGTATCAAGCACCACTCCGGGCTCTGCGCGACGAAGAACATCTCTAATCTCTGGAAGCGTGATCCCCGACGGCACAAGAGCCTTCAGCATCGGCTTGAACTGGCTATTCTCATCTTTACGTCTATCCCACGTCCGCGATATTCGAATCACCAGCTGCACTTCTATCTCGTCCTGCCCCATGAGCAAGCGCTCTAGGAATGACGCACGAGAATACACCTCAACTATGAGATCGTGTGTAAACGTGTCCCGAACCGTACACTGGTTGAGTACCGTCAAGCTGTTATTTTCCAGCCATTCTGCAACTTGGCTGAACCGCCCGAGCACGCAAAACATTCGCAAGTGCTCGTTCTCCGCGCTCAGTGTAATGTCGCCCAACCGTGGTGGCTTTACGCAATACCCGCCATATGGCATGCCAAACGTCCCTTGCAAATATCCGTAGTGAAAGCTCATAAAGTATAGCTAGGGCCAAGTGTTCAAAAAGCTGCGAAAATGCCGGATAGGAAGAGATAGATGTATTTCCATACTGCTTCTCTTGCATAAAGTCTATCAAAGAGCCACATGACTGCTGGCTGAGTCCGGTGACTGGCACCAACCAACACAATAGGGGAACTGTACTTTTTTGTAACACAAGCATATGAAGCCTAGACTATTCCATTTCAAACTCGTCGTCGTCATCGTCCTTGCCAGCAAAGTCTTCGCCCGAGTCGTCCGAAATGTCCATGTAAACGGGCTTCTTGGCCGCTGCTGCACGCCGGCTTGTCGCCGGGCGGGCCTTGGGAGGTGATGGCGCAGGAACATCATCAGCATTCGACTCAAACACCCCACCACCATCGCTCTCCTCGTCGCTGCTATCAACCACCATTTTCTTGGGCGCGCCACGGCCCTTGGCGGCGGCAGGGGCTGCCTTTGCCTTTACAACCGCAGGTGCTGGGCTGGAAACACTGCTAGCAATGCCCGAGTCGGCTGGCACCTTTTTCGCGGCAGGAGCTGTGCCAGCAGATGCGGCCACACTGGTCTTGCGCGCAAACATATCGCTGAGTGTGGACTGCACGCCACCAACCAGCCTCTTGGCAGCGGCCTTTTTGAATATAGCCGCAGTCACATCTTCGTCGCTATCGTCCAGGTCCGATCCAAGCGTAATGGGTTCAGTTGGCGGCGGCGCCAGAGTCGCAACTTCGGCCTTTGGCTTTACGACTGGTTTAACATCGGTAGCGTCCTTCTTGGGCTTGGCTCTCGCCTTTGCAGCGGTTGCTGACGACCCGTTGCCCTCGGTCTTGGCCACCTTTTTAGCAGCTGGCCTATCCGAGAAAGCGTCCTCGTCGTCCTCGATCTTCACAGTGTCTGACTTGCGCTTGGCTGCAACAGCCTTCTTTGCCGGCTGGCGCGCACGGCCCTTGCCCTTGCCCTTGCCGCCGCCCTGCGAGCGGCGGTTCTCCTCGTCGTCAACCAGACGCTGCTCATACTCGGCAACCATGATGTCCCACAGCTTCTCGACCTCCTCAAGATCGGCTGTCCACAGATCGATGGGGGTAAGTGCCAAAAGGTCCTCGAGCTTTTGCTGAATGCCGTCCTTCTCCTTGAGCAGCTTTTCGACCTTCTCCATAGTTAGGTTCCAAATGGGCATAGACAGCAGATAGTCGTAGTCGCTTGCCTCCTCACTATCCGCAGCATCGGCTGCCTGCTCAGTGTCGGGATCGCCTGCAACAACTGGCCGGACCTTCTTGGGCATGGGCTCGTATTTGCGGTCACGCAGCTCCTGGATTATGTCCCTGCGCTTGCGGTTGTTTACGACTAGCTTCTTTTGGATAATCTCCATGACAAACCGAGCACGGTTGTCAGCCATCTGCAGCTCGCGACCCAGCTTTTCAGCCATGTTCTCCTTGCGCTGCTGGTAGTAGCGCAAGCGCAGCGGATAGAAATCCTCGATGATATCCTCGGCACTAGTGTATCGGCGCAAGCGGCCAGCACGGTCAAAGCACACCATGTTCGACGTAGCGATCGACGAGCTGAGCTTGAAGCGAGTCTCCAAACCCTCCGCCTCTGCCTTTTGCATCTGGTCCTCGGTCAGCGTCAGCGTGATGTCGACAGTGAGCGTCGACGCATTGTAGCGAAAGTCTCTGATGATCGCTGGGCTCTTGTCGCCATTAGTCATCCACTTGTTGAGCTGGGACTTGTACGACTCAGTCCACACGCGCACTGGCAGCTCGGCGATGTGGAGCTCGGTATCAGATATCTTCTCAATAACGCCCAGGGAACGGAATCGATCGGAGCTCAGCTTTTCGATCGAGCCACGGAAGCCACGGTACCAGGGAGTCATCGGCTCTAGCGGCTGGTGGTTCATCAGACGGCGGATGTTGGCTATAATGTCAGAGGGATTGTAGTTGGGGATGCTAGTGCTCCATCCAGTGCCAATGCCCTCAACGCCATTAACCAAGACCATGGGGAGAACAGGCACAAACCAGCGTGGCTCGACGGTCTTGCCGTCATCGGTCAGATTCTCCAGCAGAGCATCGTCGTTCTTGTGGAAGATCGTGCGCGTGATCGTGCTGAGGAACGTCGAGATGTAACGAGCGCTAGCCGCGTCTTTGCCGCCAGCCAAGCGCGTGCCAAAACTACCCTCGGGCATCAACAGGTTGATGTTGTTGCTGCCGACAAAGTCCTGCGCCATGTTGACGATAGTCGCAATCAAGCTCTGGTCGCCGTGGTGGTACATGGCCTTTTCGGTGACCTTTCCCTGCAGCGATACGACTTTGATTTCGCTCTTGATGTTAGCATCCAGCGCCGTCCACAAGATCTTGCGCTGGCCGGGCTTCAGACCGTCCACAATCGACGGGATCGAGCGCGAATTGTCCTCAATCGAGAACAGTACGAGCTCCTTGTTGATAAACTCGTTGATGGTGACAGTCGGCTGGTTGTTATCGACCCACACGCCGGGCTGGTAGGACGCCAGCCACTCCTTGCGGTCGTTAGCACGTGTCTTGTTGAACGCCATGTCGAGTAGCTTGCGGTCATCGGCACGAGCAGGCTCAAAGGTCTTGCGGTGGAAGTCAAGCTTGCGGAAATACTCGTGAGCGTCGACATCCTTGGACGTGCCCAGACCCTTGTAGTACTTGATGCGCCAGTGCTTTGCCGACTCGCCCTGATCCTCGAACCACTGCTTAAACTCGGTCTCGGTGTAAAAGTCCTTGCGCGTATTGTTGCGCCGATTGGTAACGCGCACAACGGGCGTAATGAACTGCTGTAGAAAGCCGTCTACCTCAAGAAGCCCTGGGTACATGGAGTCAAACATGTTGATGAGCAGGCCCTTGATATGGCTGCCATCGACATCCTGATCGGCCATGATGAGGACGTGGCCGTAGCGCAGCTGCTCGGTCGACGTGTACTTTGTACCATGCCTCAAGCCCAAGATCTGCTTGATGTTGGTAAACTCCTTGTTGTCGGCAATCTGGCTCGACGAGGCGTCGCGGACGTTGAGGGGCTTTCCTCGCAGCGCAAAGATACCAAACTTGTCGCGGCCTTGCACTCCCAAGCCTGCCACAGCCAGAGTCTTGGCAGAGTCTCCCTCGGTGAGGATCAGTGTGCAGTCCCTGCTGTGCTTCGTGCCCGCCAAGTTGGCGTCGTCCAGCTTCTCGATGCCCGTGATCCGGCTGGTGCGGGTACCGTCGGTCTTTTTCAAGTCACGCTCTTCCTTGCGCCTAACCATCATGTCAACAAACTCCTTGAGCTCGGTCTTCATAACGCCCTTCATAAAGTCATCAGAGATCTCGCACCTTGAACCAAAGGCCGTGGCGCGCAGCGTCAGCGTCTCCTTGGTCTGCGAGTCAAAGGTCGGATTGGCGATCTTACTGTTGATAAAGAGCCACATGTTGCTCTTGATCAAGTGGGGCTTAATGGCGACCTTGCTCTTTTTGACGCTCTCGATAAACTTCTTTGTGATCTGGTCGGCAATGTAGTTGACGTGCGTGCCGCCGCGCGTGGTGTTGATGCTGTTGACAAAGCTGACCTGCTTAAACTGGCCCTCTGACACGGCAAATGCAACCTCCCAGCGGTCGCCGAATTTTTTGTAGACAATTTCGGGCGGCTTGCTCGACGCAGGCTCGTCGGATGTCGGTGGTGGCAGCAAGTAGAGCTCCACGTAGGACTTGAAGCCCTTGCTAAGCGCAATGGCCTCGCCATTCAAGAACACCTTGACACCGTCGACACAGCCAGCCAAGTCGTAGACGCGCCTGGTGATCAGGGCGATGGCGTCGTCGTCCAAGTGTGTCATATGGAACTTTGTAAAGTCGGGCTTAAAGGTGATTTTGGTGTACTCCTTCTTCGTCGCGTGCTTTGTGATCTTTGGCTTGCCAGTATTGTGCATATTGTTGGAAAAGACCTGGTGGTACTTTTTCTGGGCGTTGGTGTCGGCGGTCTCGACAATAAACTCGGTGCTAAAGATGTTGCACAGCTTGGCGCCATATCCATTGCGACCACCAGTGATCTTCTTCTCCTCGTCGTTGTAGTTGGACGACGTGAGTAGATGGCCAAAGATGAGCTCGGGCACGTAGGCGTCGTGCTCGCGGTGAATCTCGATGGGAATGCCCTTGCCGTCGTTCAGGATAGAGATTACGCCGCTCTCCCTATCGATGGTGACCTCAATGCGCTTCATGGTCGGGTCGCGAGTCCTGTTGTCGGCAGCATTGACAAGGATCTCATCGACAATCTTGTACAAGCCCGGGGTGTACCTGATGGTGCGCTGAGCCATGCGCTTAGTGGTGTGGTCAAAGATCCACATCTCTTCGTCGATAGGCTCGACGGAGCCAATGTAGGTATCAGGGCGGAGCAAAATGTGCTCGATGGGAGTCTTCTTTTGGTAGATCTCCTCAACGCTAGGGCCCTCCCGCTTGCCAGAAGAACTGCCTCCATTGGCAGCCTGGCTGGCAGGCTTGGCCTTGGGCTTGGCCGCAGCAGAAGCGGCCTTGGGCTTGGCCTTGGGCTTTACAGGCTAATAATAAGACAAGCATGCAAATTAGAACAAATTTGCTATTCATTTCTCTTTCTTTTCCCCCCTTGTTGCTGAGAGTGACACTTACCGAGTCGCCAAAGGCAAAGTCGGAGCCAGCGTCCGAGTCGTCAAAGTCAGACATGGTAGTAAAAGAGTGCGGCGAGCTTGGTGACAGGTGTCGTGCAGCAGCGGGCACGCGAGTGGGCAAATTGAGCGGGCGAGAAAATAAAGCCGAGCGGGCGTGATAAAGTAAACAAGGTTTAGAGAGTGATGGATATAGAGACCGGGCAGCGTGCATAGTATGGATTAACAGAGGGAACGAAAAAGGGAGTTGCTAGCAACCCGTGATGGTGCAACACGGACCCACTCACGCGCCTTGCTACTGGCTAGGCGCGTATCATAAACAGCGGCACAGCACAGATCAGAGCTAATTGGCGCAGATCAGAAAGGGAGATTACCTGATTGGGATTAGAAATTTTCTCTCCCTTTTTGTTGGGGTCTGGTTCAAAGCGAATGGCGGTGGTGGTATGAGAGGGGAGGCTTGGAATCTAGACTTACTAGTGCTTTCATTCTCCATCTTTTACACACTAATTTTTTTACACCTGGTTAGTAGCAGGCAGTTGTTTTTGTTCCCAAAGAAGAGTAAGAATGAGCACTACTATCGAACAAACGGCGTCGTTGCTGAAGGGGCTGATGGGCAGCTTGATGTCGTCAGACAACGACGTGCGCACACATGCGGAAAACTCGCTCAAGACAGAGTGGGTGGCAACACAGCCTCAGACGCTGCTGGGAAGCCTGGCGTTTCTGGTCCACCAGGACACTGAGCCCCAGGCCCGTGCGTTTGCAGCGGTGCTGTTGCGGCGTATTGCATTCCAGAATGCGCCTGGAGCCGAGTACAAGGAGGACGAGCGCACGGTATGGAGCATTGTGGGGCCCGTAGTGCAGCAGGCAGTCAAGAACGAGCTTTTAGGGTCGCTCAATGACGAAAGCGACAAGGGAGCACGCCACAAGCTGTGCGACACGATAGCCGAGGTTAATAACAGAAGTAAGTGCATGCTGCTGCTGTTGTTTATGTTTATGTTTTGGTTTGGCTTGGCTTTGTGATTGATCCTGGGCGAAGATCATTATTGACGCAGCTAAATTTCATCGCTATAGTTGACGACGACGAGTGGCCTGAGCTCCTCCCAACGCTTTATGGGTGTGCTCAGAACAGCAATGCCCTGCTGCGTGAGAGTGCGTACCGCATCTTTGCGTCGTGCGCATACCTGCTAACAGGGCAGAGTGTTGAGACGATCAGCACGGCGTTCATTGGAGCATTCCAGGATGCCGATGCGGCAGTGCGTCTGGCGGCGCTGCAGGCAGCTGTGGCGTACATACTGGCAGCGGATGACAAGCAGCGCATCGCGGTGTCGGCGATGGTGCCACAGATGCTTAGCGTACTGGAGCCGCTCCTGCATGACAACGATGAGACCGGGCTGGTGGATGCGCTGTCGGCCCTGATCGAGGCGGCTGAAGAGGCGCCGAAGCTGTTCCGCTCTGTGCTGGGCAGCCTGATTACGTTTGCGACGGAGATCGGCAAGAGCGAGGGATTGGATAGCACAACGCGGCAGACAGCGCTGGAGGTGCTGGTGACGCTAGCAGAGGCAGCGCCCGGAATGTGCCGCAAGAACGCGCAGTTCTCGCAGGCAATAGTGCCGGTGTGCATGCAGATGCTGAGCAGCATTGACGACGACGAGGACTGGTACTCTGCAAGCCCGAATGACGAGGGCGACAACGAAGAGAACTGCGTGTTTGCCGAGCAGACCCTGGACCGACTGGCCATTGCGCTGGGCGGGAAGCAGCTGCTGCCAATAGCCTTCAACTACATCCCGCAGATGCTGGCCTCGTCAGAGTGGCGCCAGCGGCATGCGGCGCTGATGGCCGTGTCGTCGATTGGCGAGGGCTGCTACAAGATCATGCGAGCCGAGCTGCAGAAGATCCTTGAGCTGATTGCCCCGTTCTTCAAGGACCCGCACGCTCGCGTGCGGTACGCTGTGTGCAACTGCGTGGGCCAGATGTCGACCGACTTCTCGCCCGCTCTGCAAGAGAAGCACCACGCCCTAGTCCTGGCGGGGCTCATCCCTCTGATGGACGAGGCAGCAGTGCCGCGTGTGCAGGCCCACGCTGCTGCTGCCATGGTCAACTTCGCTGAAGACGTGACCCGGGTCGTGCTGGAGCCGTACCTGGACACGCTGCTGGAGCGGCTGCTGACCATGCTCAGCAGCCCACACCAGTATGTGCAGGAGCAGGCCATCACGACCATTGCGACCATTGCCGACAACGCACAGAGCCGCTTTGCCAAGTACTACTCGACCATTATGCCTATGCTGCTGAATGTGCTGGCCCAGGCCACCGACGTTGAGCACCGCCTGATGCGAGGCAAGACCATGGAGTGCGCGACATTCATTGCGCTAGCTGTGGGGAAGGACGTGTTTGCGCCTGACATTCCGCGCTTTGTCGAGCTGCTGACAGCCACGCAGCAATCAGTGACGGAGGCTGACGACCCGCAGGCGAGCTACTTGCAAGCGTCCTGGGCGCGTCTGTGCAGGCTGATGGGTACTGAGTTTGCTCCCCTGCTGCCCGTAGTCATGCCAGCGCTGTTGACCGCAGCGAGGCAGCAGCCCGACTTTGCCGTGCTTGACTTGGACGAGGATGCCGAGTCCAACTATGCGGCGGAGGACGGATGGGAATTTGCTGCCATCAATGGGCAGCAGATTGGGATCAAGACCACGGCGCTCGAGGAGAAGTGCACAGCTGTTGAGCTGCTGGGTTCCTATGCCCGCGATCTTGGCGCAGGCTTCCAGGCCTATGCCGCTGAGGTGCTCGAGGTGGTGGTGCCTCTATTCAAGTTCTACTTCCACGAGGGCGTGCGGGCGGCCGCAGCAGCAGCCGTGCCATCTGTGCTACAGTCGGTGCGTCTGGGTGGTTCTGACATGGCGCTGCGCCAGGCATGGGCTGCCATTTGCGACCGGTACTTGGCTGTTTTGGAAAGCGAGGAGGACGACACCTTTACGATGCAGCTATTTGGGTCGTTTGCAGAGTCGGTTACGACTGTTGGGTTGCAAACGATGAGTGCCGAGCAGCTGCAAGCATTTGCCGCGGCGTGTGTGGGGCAAATGGACAAGTACTACAAGCGCATGAAGGAGCGCGAGGCAGCGCGTGCCGCTGAGGAGCTGGACGACGATGACGAGGAGCAGCTGGCTGAAGAGGAGATGCTCGAAGGCCTGACGATTGACGAGGTGGCCAAGGCTCTCCACTCTGTATTTAGCACCCATGCCACGGCCTTTGTGGGCGAGTTCCGCACTGTGCTGCCGGTGGCGCGCAAGTACCTGCTTGAGCGCGACCCGTCGGCGCGGCAGTGGGCTATCTGCGTCTTTGACGACCTGGTCGAGTTCTCTGGCGCAGAGTCGGTGCAGTACGCCGCCGATTTTATGCAGCCAATTGGAGCGGCCCTGGCCGAGCGTTCGTCTCCTGATCTGAGGCAGGCTGCTGCCTATGGCGTGGGTGTCATGGCGCAGTTTGGTGGCGAAGCCTACGCTGACTTTGTTGTGGGCGCTGCCCTGCCTGTGCTGCTGAGCGAGTTGGGCCGGTCCGATGCACGTGCGCCCGAGAACATTTATGCGACAGAGAATGTAGCTGCTGCTGTGGCAAAGGTGCTGCGGTTCTATGGAGCGCGAGTGAGCGACCCCAAGAGCGTGCTGCGGGTGTGGTTCTCTGCCCTGCCTGTGTGCAACGACGAGGATGAGGCTCCAGGCGTGTATGAGTTTTTGGTGCAAATGCTGCACGAGCAGCCCGATGTGCTGCTGGGCTCCAACGACATGCAAACATTGCGCCACTTGGTCAAGGTGGTCGCCGAGGCACTGGCCTTGTGCTCGTTTAAACCTGAGCTGACCCAGAACCTTTTAAGCGTGATACAGGGAACCATGGCCTCCTTTGACGATGGAGCCAAGGCATTGCTGTGGGCCGAGATTCCACGTGACCAGCAGGAAGCCTTGCAGACCAAGGGCCTGTTCTGAACGCCCGCTAGCTGTTCCCACGGGGTTGGGGGACCTTGGGACTGTGATGCGTCATGTATACCCGTGGTGGTTCTTTTTGTCTTTTCTAATCTCCAAATTTTCCAGCACTCTTTCTAAAATATGACTACTATTCCTACTTGCTCTGTTTGCAACTTTGTCAACAACCAGGCGGTTCCTGCAAGCAACAATGACACCTTGGATGTGACTAGCCCAAGCACTGGGCTGACCATCGCTCAAGTGCCGCTTTCGTCTAGTGATGACGTCGACACTGCTGTTGCGGCTGCAGCCAAGGCGTGGCCAGCTTGGGCAGCGCTGACGGTTAACGCGCGCTCAGCCAAGCTGATGACATTGCACGGGCTGCTGACGGAGTACACAGGCGAGCTAGTGGAGCTGATTGTCAGCGAGCACGGCAAGACGCGAACCGAGGCCTTGGGCGACGTGAACAAGGGTCTGGAGACACTGGCCTATGCAGCGGGATCTGGGGCACTGGGAGCAGGCCAGGCAGCCTACGTCAGTGGTGGTGTTTTATGCCGCATGGACCGGGCCGGACTGGGTGTGGTAGCGAGCATTGTGCCCTTCAACTTTCCTTTCATGGTCCCTTTCTGGACCTTGCCGCTAGCCCTGGCCATGGGCAATACGTGTGTGCTCAAGCCCTCTGAAAAGGTTCCGCTAACCATGACACGCGTCGCTGAGTTGGCTGCCAGCATACTCCCTCCTGGCGTGCTGAATCTAGTCCATGGCAGCGGCGCGGTTGCCCAGGCACTCATTGATCACCCTGGTGTTGCTGCGGTGACTTTTGTGGGCTCATCGCCGGTTGCTGAGTCAGTGCACGCCAGAGCTACGGCAAGAGGAAAGCGCGTGCTGGCATTGGGCGGTGCTAAAAACCATCTTGTTGCTTTGCCTGACTGCAACCTAGAGATGACTGCCCGAGATATTGTTGCCTCCTTCACTGGTTGTGCTGGCCAGCGCTGCATGGCTGCCTCGGTGCTGCTTGTTGTTGGCGAGCAACCGGAGCTTGTTGCACGTGTTGTGGAGCTGGCACGTGCTCTGGTGCCAGGCTCTGATGGTCCGCTGGCCATGGGACCAGTCATTGATGCTGCTGCCGTGACGCGTATCGAGGCTGCAGTGCGCGGGGCTGCCCAGTCAGGCGCTGAGCTCCTGTTGGATGGCCATGCACCCACTTCCAAGTTTGCTGCACGCCAAGCAGAGTCGGGCGGATTCTGGGTTGGTCCCTCTATAATACGCCATCGTAGTGCTAACGACAGTGCGCTGCATGAGGAGATTTTTGGGCCAGTGCTATCGGTGCTGCACTGTGCAGACGCACATGAAGCCTTGGCCATTGAGAATGCCAGTGCCTTTGGCAATGCTGCCTGCGTCTACACTGCCTCGGGCGCTGCTGCCGAGTTCTTTGCGCAAAAGTTTGCTGCTGCTATGATTGGTGTCAATGTCGGCGTGCCTGTGCCTCGCGAGCCCTTCTCCTTTGGCGGGTGCAAGCGCAGCCGCTTTGGCTCCTCCGACATCACTGGCGATGCTGCCATTGAGTTCTTTTCCACCAGGCGCAAGATTACAACCAAGTGGTCTGTCCCCGCTGACCAATCTTGGATGAGCTAGTACTTCCCCCCACTTGCTTTTCTTTCTTCCCCCAAAAGAACTAGCATTACATTTTTCTTTCTTAAATTTTTTAATTGCCGCTGCCTTTGCCACAAATCGCATGCTATATATTTCTAATGACACGTCGTCTTCCGCCAACTGCCTTGCCTGCGCTGCTCCGCCACCGCCATAGCTTTCGCGCCGCTCAGCCCTTAGCTCCACAGTCATGTGTGTACCCGAACCACACTATCTACAATGTCGAAACACCCGACTGTCTCTTTCGTCGCTTCACTCCCGACGGAAAATACCTTTTGGCATTTAACCGCTCTCTTACCGGCTTACTGGCATTTAGCGTTCTATCCGCTACCGCCTCGGCCCAGCAGCTAGCCGATGTGAGTGCTGCACACGGCAAGAGTGAGTTTTACCACTTTTTCCAACTGGCTTGGGCTAACTCGTACACTACCATTGGCGAGTCCTTGCATCGGGACCTGTGCCTGCTGTCCTCCGATAGCCGCTTTATTATTGCTGTGCGCCTGTGCCGTGCTGATTTAGCCTCTGCCCCATCACCGCCACCCAACGCTCTGACATGCATCAAAGCCATGGAGGATATTACTGTCTTGGTCATTGATATCCAAACTGGCCGCCTAGTCGATGAGCGCGAGTACCCCAGCGACATCATCTACTTGAGTGGTCACAATGGCATTTCGCTCTATGCTGACCGAATATGCCTCCTGTCGCTCAAATATCAGTGCTTGCGTATTCTACGCATTGGGCCTGAAGGCCACCTGACCGACCTCCATGAAATTGGCTGGAATACTAGAGATGACGACGCCGTTCTCGAGCAGGCCCTCCGCTTGCGCGAAATGGATGCTGACTACGCCCGCACTATGCCCCTGCACAGCAGCCGTGTTTCTAAACGCCGTCTGTCTGCTTCGAGCGCTTGTATCGATGAATCTGATATGACCCGCCTTGCTAAGCGCCAAAAGACACTTCGCTCCAACGATTCTCCTGAGCTTTCTCGCCGGATGGGCAGGCGCTCTCTTCTCCATCCTGCATTAACCCCAGAGGCTATGGACCCAGGCAACTTGGGAACTAGCTCGCTTGGCTCCTCTTCACTGCGCGAGTCCTACCGCCCTGACCCGCCGTTGCCGCCACACCCGTCTCGCATTGTCCCTCCTGAACTACGCACGACATCGGGTCTTCCCATCCCCTTTGTCTTTGCCCGCTCAAATGAGGCTCGCGTCGTTAGAAGTCGAAGCAACGAAGCTGATGATGTCAATGTTGGCTCTCTTGGTGCTGGCACAGCCGATAGCGGTGTTCCCGTACGGAATAGCGTGATTTCTAGCGTCAACCCCACCAACGTACTCGTGGATTCGCTTAATCCCATGCTATCTGTCAGTGCTGACCGTGCTACCTCTATGCCAACTCACCCTCTTCAACGTCTACCGCCACACTATCGCCTTATTTTCACCCGTGCCTTGCACCCAGCGGGTCGTTTGGATGCCCTGGCAGATGCTGACACCCCACTAATTGAATCATCGCTGACATCTCTGCCTCATAGCGGTTTGAAGCAACGCTTGTTGGCTGCCCTGTTTATGCGCGCCCGATCCAAAGACGACTGCGGTTTGGCGCTACAGTTCTTCTATAGATCGTACCGCCAGTATGAAGGCTTGGTATTGTGGCGCGCTCAATTTCTTTCGCACACAGCTCTGCTTCTGCGCTTTGTTCCTCTTCAAGTTGCCACCACAAGATCGAATGCCCAACGCTCGACTGCCGCCAACAGCGTCACTATAGCAAACTCGTTTACGTTACTAGCAGAGTACGACATTGTGACTACGAGCTTTGGCAAGATTTGGGATTCCTCTGATCTTGCCTCTTGTGACGAGATTGATAACCGCCTTGATGTCTATCGCGCGCCCATGTCCTCGAGCAACAACCATAGTGGACTTGCCAGTGCCATGGCTCCCTCGCTAGCAAACGATGTGTATCTGCGCGACTCTTTTGAATCTTCACAGCTAGCCATCCGTGCGGCCCGCTCAGGTGGCCCTGCTCAGGCTGTCCGCAAGGCTCTAGTCATGCTCCCCTATGCCCCACAGTGCCTGCAAGAGTCGCCGCTTCTGGATCCCTCGCGCTTTAAATGCAATCTGCGAGCGCGCCAGACGATTGAAAAGTACCGCCCAGTTGGTAGTGCACCTATTCGCTTTTATGATCGCCACACTGGAGCTGTAAAATTTGTCTTATCGCCTGTGCCCATCTACATTTCGCCACCTCCATTGGTCGGCGAGTCAGAACCCCTGCGTATGATCCAGGATCAGGACACGACCGACGACGATGAGGACTCGCCTATGATTACAAACGAAGGTTTGTTTGGCGTGACCATGCCCTCTGGTGCTGTCCTCTTGCCTTCTGGCGGAGTGGATGAGATGGGCTTGCTGGCTGATAGCCCTAGCAACAGTACCGCCCCACAGAGCACGCCAGCACTTGCACCGACAAACATCCCACTGGCCCAGCAATCGACTGTGGCCCACCACAGCAACAGTCAAAAGTCGGGTGTGACGTATCTCCTCCATCCTACTTTGCCTCTTGTCCTATCGACACGTAGTGACTTGAGCATCACCGCCCTGCCAATCTCCAACATTCACTTTTGGTTGGGATGACCAATACCCTAGTGTGACTACTCTTTATGTATTATTAGTGTAATGCACAGAAACCTCATCATCACGCCCCCATGGCTCTATTGCAAACAACCCCTGAGCTTGGGGGAAGGGTGATTGCATTGCTTCGTAAGTGATTGTGGTAATACAGCTGTCAGAATGTGCGGCAGTCCTCGCTGTGCCGCACTCATAGACCCGCAGCAGCCA
>JANBSU010000100.1:0-48768 GCA_027578835.1 Coemansia sp. RSA 2050 | reverse complement strand
CATTGTAATAGATGATGTGTCTGTGAGAAAAGAAAAAAGTATGTGGATGTGGGTTGTTGGAAAAAAAAAAGTGTGCTGGGTTTTGAGCGGCTATGGTGTGAGGTTTTTATATGAGCGAATGTCTTGGATGGTTGGAGAGAAAACGGTGGCCGTAGGAAAAAAATCGAGCAAGATGTATTTCGTTTGAATCTTTTTGCAACGCGCGACGCTTGCTTTGAAGGTTGAGGGGAAGAAAGCAGTCGACGCAGCAAGAAAAAAAATCCAACTGCGCATCTTTCAGATGGCTACTCGCACAGCCAGTGGACGAGAGGCAATTAGCTGTGTCTGAAAAGAGTACAAAGGCAATGTGGGCAAAAAGCAGTACTGGGATTCATTTTTAGCGCGTGGTGATTGGCCAAGTCCCCGACACCAGAATCCAGCAGCATGCTCTTTTAGAACGCGTCCAGAAAGCCCTCCTCCCCACTTGCTTGACTGGAGGCCAGTAGGAAAGCTGCATCAGTGCAAAAAAGCAGGCGTTGGCAAACGCCACTTGACCGAGGAAGAGACGAAAAAATCGAGCAGCGTAGGAAGGTGGTAGCTGCAGAGCGCCATTGGCTGCAAAAGCGAGGGTCTTGGGCATGGCACTCGAAACAGTGGGTGATTGCGCTAGGCAGCTTTAGGATGGTGACGCGTGGTGTCCTTGAAAAGGCATGATGGATCTGGGACCATCCAACTCGCTGATTGGCTGAGGGGAGAGGCGCCCTTTATGTGAGCGGGGATGGTGACTGCATGGATGGAGGGCCTTTTGTGAGCTATGGATTTGGGCCAAAAGGGGGGAAGGTCGCTTTTCGCATTCTCCCTTTTGATGTCAGATACTGCAGCCAACCGCAAGCAGCGGGGGCAAAGAAAGACGTCGTGGTCGATTTCCAGCTCGATTTCAGCTGTTTTGAACCACCCTCATTTCGCGAACCAAAAAAGACATGATGCAAAAAACAATTTTTTTGCCTGGCTTTTTTTCCAATGTCTTTCATCCATGTCCTTGGATGCTTTCTGTCCTCAAGGCCTTCCTTCCCGCTCGGGGTATATAAAGTCTCAACAGAACCCGCCCCCTTCCACATCCTTTTTTCCCCTCATTAACAAGTCTACCAAGTTTTTTTTGAACACTTTTTTACACACTACTCAACTATGTCTGGCCGCGGAAAGGGAGGAAAGGGGTTGGGAAAGGGAGGAGCCAAGCGTCACCGCAAGATTCTGCGCGACAACATCCAGGGCATCACCAAGCCGGCTATCCGCCGCCTGGCTCGTCGTGGCGGTGTCAAGCGCATCTCTGGCCTCATCTACGAGGAGACCCGCGGCGTCCTCAAGGTCTTCCTCGAGAACGTCATCCGCGATGCTGTCACCTACACCGAGCACGCCAAGCGCAAGACCGTCACCTCGCTGGACGTCGTCTACGCACTCAAGCGCCAGGGCCGCACCCTCTATGGCTTCGGCGGCTAAAAAGGCCTGTCACTCTTTTTTCAAACTGGAAAACACTCTTCGCATTTTCTGTATAATACATTAATATACTCTTCGAAACTCTGTCTCTGGAGCCTTGGCTTGCTTGGCACATGTTTGTAGTTTTGCTGTCTTCCGGGCCGCACGGAGCAAGCACTATCCCCGCTTACCGGCTTGCCACATGTAAAGGCGTGTGAAGTAGGAGGGCAAGGAAGGAGCTCTATCCCGTCATTTCTTTCTTCTATCGCTCGCTTTTTTCGCTGCAAACATATTACTCAAGCCATGGATATTCAGGCCCTCTTTTCAGTCAAGGGCAAAGTGGCGCTCATCACTGGCGGCGGCAGCGGCATTGGTCTGATGATAGCCACAGGGTTTATCAAGAACGGAGCCAAAGTCTATATAACCAGCCGCAAAGCCCAAGTACTCGAAAGGGTCGCTAGCGAGCTAACCAAGATGGGTCCTGGCCAGTGCGTAGCCCTGCCATGCGATCTACAGAGCCTAGAGCAGACCAAGGAGCTAGCAGCCGAGATCCAGCGGCTTGAGCCTCAGGGCCTCAACATCCTGATAAACAACTCGGGGGCCACATGGGGCGAAAACGACATCGAGTCCTATCCAGACCAAGCGTGGACCAAGCTGCTAACCCTCAACGTACAGCGGGTCTTCACGCTAACCCAGCTCCTGCTGCCCTCGCTAGAAAGAGCCGCAGTCAAGCCATCAAGCGTCATCAACATCGGCTCAATTGACGGCCTCAACGTGCCAATGCTAATAACCCCTGCCTATGCAGCGTCAAAGGCCGCAGTGCACCATTTGACTCGCGTGCTGGCAGCCAATCTGGGCTCCCGCGATATCACTGTCAACGCTATTGCGCCAGGTCCATTCCAGTCGCATATGATGAAGGCAACCCTGGATTCTATGCAGGATGTCATCGCCAGCAGAATACCAATGAGACGTATTGGCTCGCCGGAGGACATGGCCGCCGCTTGCATATTCCTGGCTAGTCGCGGCGGTGCCTACGTTAACGGTGCTGTCATTCCGGTGGATGGCGGATCTATAATTGGGAACCAGCAGTACACGACACCCAGCTTGTAGTTCACAACTCACTCTCTTTATCAATACCACGTTCACAACGTGAGATCCGATCTACTCGTCCGAGGGAGCTTTTCCCACACCCCCTTATCCTAAATGATTTCTCACACATGGCGAGTGCGGCCTAAAAAAATTTCCTCCACCGAGCCAGAAATTAATAAAAACGGCGCGAAAAAAGAAAAAGCGGCCATAAAACTCCTCCACTTCCAGCATAAAAGCCATCAAAAAGGGACCTCTTAGAAGTGTTAAACATCTTTCGCAATTATTTCTAAAATTTTCTATAATGTCTCTTCGCATCCTCTCCAAATCTTTCTTTGCTCAGCGTCTAGCTTCTTCCGTCCGCTTCTACGCGACCAAAAAGTACACGTCCTCTCACGAGTGGATCGAGATAAACAAAGGTGTAGCCACTATCGGCATCACCGACTATGCCCAGAACGCTCTCGGCGATGTGGTCTACGTGGAGGTCCCCGAAGTGGGCGCTCGCGTAGAGTTTGACCAAACCGTAGGTGTCGTTGAATCAGTAAAATCAACCAGCGATATTTACTCTCCTCTCACTGGCGAAATCACCGACGCCAACGGCGAGGTCGTCAAGAACACCAAACTCATTAACAAGAGCCCAGAGAGTGACGGCTGGCTCTTCAAGGTCAAATTCGAGTCCCAGGAAGAAGTCGATAATCTGCTCGACGAGTCTGAATACAAGAAGCTCACAGAACCGGACCACTGATACAATAGGACTAATTATGCTTCCAAATACAATTATCAATTGCGAGTACAAAGCACAATTGACTAACAGAGATCTGTTTACCAAACATTAATGGCAGATGAGATCATGTTTTTTTAAATATATACTGACAGAAAAAAAAAGAAAAATTGGAGAATTCATAAGTACAGGTTTGGATGTGAGAGAGGGTGTTTATCATAGAGTGAGCGGCAAGCTCCTTAAGCAGCGTGGCACGCGTCGCATCTCCGTTCATATAAACAAGCGAGCCAGGCGGCGGGTTGGAGTGAATTAGAGAGATTGCTCTCCTGGTCGGTGGCAAGCGTAGCATCTGTTCACCAAGAGGAAGGGTATCCAAAAGCCCACTCTGACGAGACAGGCAAGCCAAGCGACAAGAGCCGAGTATTTTATATGATGCTGTTGTCGCGCATAGCAACTGCAGCAGCTACGGCGGCGGCATACTAGCGCGCCGCCCTGGGTTGCGAGGAGTGGGGTTGAGAGGCCGGAATCGAGTTCTGCAAGCGGTGGGGGTGGTTACCACCGCTGTTGCTTTGACGCGACTGCTGAGGTCCGGGCAGCTGAGACCCGGACTGCTGATACTTGGGTTGCTGAGGTCTGGGCTGTTCGCTTGCACCCTCGTGCTACGAATAAGCACGCCAAGAAAGACAGTAGCCACAATGAAAAGATGTAGAAACAGTGAAACACAGACACAACTTTTTGTGAGTACTTGAACAATCAACAACAGCACAGAGCTGCCGCAAGAGCAACAACATTTAGCATAGCATATCCAGCAATACCAACCTTTACCTTGAGCTTCTTTGCCCGTTCGTCGCCGCCAGCGGCAAGCGTCGTCTCACTGGGCCTCTTCGCCCGCTTGTCAACGCCGCCAAAAGAAAACGCGGCACGCAAGGAGGCCATGGGTATCGGCTCCAGCTTGCTATACTGGGTCTTTGGCGGGGCCTTTATCAAGGCAATCAGGTCCGGAGCACCCTCGCAATGCAGCATGGCTCCTTTGACACCGTGCAAGTACTCCGACGAAGCCAGGTCTGGAAATTTCCGCTTAACCTTGCCGTCAACTATGTATGGCCGCACAAACTCGTCATAGAGCCCGGTAAGCCCGCATAGCTTGATAAAGTCAGTGCTGCCCGTCAGCGGGCGACGCTTGCCGTTGACCAAGTGGCGCGTTCTAAGCTGCTCCTGGCCCTCGGGCTGCTGTGGCAGTGGCGGCGGCGCCGACCCAGCACTACCACTCTGTACCTCCCCTTCTTCCTTCTCATCCCGGTAGAGCTTCTTAGACTCCGCATCCCTCTCTTCATCTCGACGACGCTTCTTAGACTCTGCCTCGTCAGCGTCGAGATTATTTGCTACAGAACCAATCGGGGCATGGCATACGTTGCCCACGGACTTGAACTGTGGCAGCAAGTCACGCGGCGTTGTAGCCTGGTGGGCGTCGGGCGACAACGAGTTGACACTCGATGAGACAGATGACGACCGCAGGGTCGCATTAGTCAGCGAGGGCACTGGCGACTGACTGGCATGCAGGTACTCGTGGCTCTGAGCCGAGGCAAGAGTGTGGTGGTGCGGCATGGCCGTCGGCGTGCTGCTACCGCTTAGCTGCCGACTGCGGTTGTGCGAGTGGCTTATATTGTGCGGATGGCTGTGGCGGTGAGAGGATGAAACGCTGATATCACCAGCAGCAGGCATTAGAGCAGTTAGAGCGGAGGACTATAGAACAAGAGCGCAACAGATATAGCGCTCGAAAAGGTGCCAGGGGCTCTCACGAGGGATTTAAAAGTGTGCAGAGTATAAAAAGGATGGTGTGTGGAGCTCTTCTTTCTTTCTTTTGCTAGCTCGACCTGCAGAAGCAGCAAAAAAAGTGGAGGAATAATATATATACAAGTAGAGAGCCGTTCAAGAAGAAGAAGAAAAAGAAAAAAGAAAATGGAAAAGCCACTCAGTTCGAGTGCTCGAAGGGGGAAAAGCACAAAAGGGTGGGCCTTTCTCTCAAAGCAGCCAGAAAGGGGAAGGTTGTCGAAAGAAGCGAGAACAGAGGAGCTACCAAACAAGCAAGGGCCAAGAGCCAGGGAGAGAGAAAGAAAAAAAAAGAGTATCTTGGTCACCAACAGTAATAGAAGAGTTAGTGTCAGTCTCCAAGAGCTTGTGAAATCTTTCAATAAAGTATATTCTTTGGTGGGGGGTAGGTCCAGCGAAAAAATATGCAAAAAAGAAATCTCAAGAGGAGAAAAAGGGCGAGGGGACTCACCATGCTCCCCCCGATTTTTGGCAGAAATCCAGGCTTCCTCCCCACCCCCAACGCTTTTTCCTCCAATCAGTGCCGCAGCACCCCTTGGTCAGGTGATCCCGTGACAACTGCCACAAAATAGGCAGTCTTTTTTCGCTGGCCGCACTCTTGCTTCAGCCGAGCTTTGTTAATATATTTGTAGCTTGTGTTTTTTTCTTGTGCTTAGCAGACGGCGACGACTCAGGACAGGGCCAACCACGTGCTCGCACCGTCGCTTTTGTCCTTGCTCCGGAGAGGTGGTCGCATGTACGCCATAGCGGCCGGCTCACATCGTTGACCATGGTTGTTATAGCGCCACATAGCCGCGCGCTCGGCACGGGGCCAAGTAGCCGACAGCGGCAGGCGCCTCGCACGGCATGGCAGGTCTCGATGGCTGAGAGCAGGGAGTCTCTGCAGCGGGCCGAAGACGATGTACTGCGGCGTATCGCACAGTTCGACTCGTCAACACTCGCCAGCAACGCGCCGGACCCGGTAGCTGCCGCAGGGATATGGCAGCATCTGCCCAAGATTCCAGCCAAGCTGTGGACCAGATCCAGCGCGACTCTAGTAGCACGCATAGTCATGCACCTTGTCAAGTACCCTCAGCGCAGCGCCACAATGTACGCCCAGTTTACCGGAGTCTGGCCTCCCCTGTCCACAAGCCTATATAGGGCGCTATGGCGGCATATGCCAGTAGGCGTTCTGTACCAAGGGTTTGGCGGCTATCACCTGGGTGTTGTCGGCTTGGTAGTCAATGCCATCACACCCGGTGAGGTCAGCAGTCTGTGGACCATGTTTGCCAGCGTGCTCATGCACTACTTTGTGTTTGCCCTATTCTACGGCACTTTCCGCCAATCCCTAGTCACCCGGCTCCTAGATATCAGCGGTGCTCCAGCCTCCATACCCCAGCTTCTAGCCCCAGCAGCGTGGTGGGTCAGAGACCGCCTCCTGCTCAGAAGCCCGCGGGGCTCTGTCTTTTGCGTCTACATGCGAGACGTCATTGGCAACGTCCTCCAGGGCGGACTAGACGCTTTCCTCACCCGACTACTTACTTCGCCGGGCTCAATAGCCATGTACTTGTCAGTGGCCAAAATAAGTTCAGCCACCAGACGCCTGGCCGCCTCCATTTTGCGTGGCATCGGCCTGCCCGCCTTTATCGCTCAGTCGCCCTACACGCTGAGCGATTTTGCAATGCCGAGTGCTCGCTCGCTGCCCACACACTCTACTCGCAGGCGAGCCCTCATGCGAGCAACCGCCGTTGCCGCTGCCAACAGCACGGCAGCTGCTCTAAACGGCGACATGGACGATACACCTATACTAGACATGCATTCACCTGCGGCCACCGTGCCCATGTCTCCGGCCAACCCCGCCACCAGCGACGTAGAAGTAGTGTTCACGGGTATAGAGAGCCAGCTGGATCCAGGCGACCGATCTCCGCCTGCTGTAAACCGACGTCATGCGTCACTATCCGCTGGCTCTGACAGGCATAAGGCGGAGAAGGGAGAGTTCCTCATATACACGCAGACGGTGAGCGCTATAGTTAGTAGCATTGCGATCAGAGCTCTGCTGTACCCTGTCGACGCGCTCATTGTCAGGCTGATGGCTGACCAGGCGGGACTCACAAGGCACGGATACACGGGGTTCTTCAACTGTCTGACGCGCATTCGACACTCGCCCACACAGGGCCTGTTGTCGCTCTATGCGGGGTTCACGCCGGCGCTGCTGTCGGATCTGGCTTTGGGCTGGGCGACAGCCGAAGTAGCTCACTATCTATACAAAAGCGCGTGGCAAAGGGGATAAAAAATCAAGTGATCAGATGAAACGCGAAAATGCCTGTTAGACGCGTTCACCAACACGCTCATCTTTTTTTCTTTTCTTCCTCAACTCTGCAAAAAAAATATTTATCATGTCTTCTCCCGTGCAACGTCGCTTGCGTTCGCGCGGCCAGAGCAGCAAGGCCTCTGTTGAAAGCAAATTCGACAGGCTCCGTCGCATACGCGCAACCGGCGAAACCGCCCTTTCACTGCTCAAGGTTGGAAACGCCACTTGCAAAAGATAAAAAACCAATTTGACACGACTAATTCACTAACAGCACTCGCTATACTAGGATGGCGACGACGACGACGACGACGACGAGATGTATATGAAAGTGGATGAAGACGAGTACCAGCGGAGGGTCCACTGTTCGAACGCTCTGAATGGCTTTGTCGTAGACGACGATGGCGCCGGCTACCTCGAAGACGGGCCGGACGATATCGGCGGGTCGCCCAGCGAGCATCTCAAGCCGAGCAAAAAGGCCATTGGCAAGACGCCCATGAAGGAGAGCCGGCGGATTAGCACGATGTTCAAGAATGCGCAGCTCAAATCCACCTCGGTCAAAAAGCCCACCAACCTCGATGACGAGGAGTTTATGTCCTCCTTAATGAACGACCTAGAAATCCCGATGACTCCCTCCAAACCCGTTAAGCGTCGCCATGCCCCAGCCACTCCCGATTCCGCCAACTCCTATAGTGTGCGCAGGCGTGCCGCCGCCATGGGCAAACCTGTTGTCTCAAGCACCCCGAGGCCTCAGCCAGTGCCAGTCATGGATATCTCAGACCCGTCCCAGGATCCCTTCGCTCTGCCTCCAACCAAGAGAGTGCGCCATGACCCGGACAACCCCTTCTTGGACCACGCCGAGATTGTCGTCAAGCAGGAGCCAGTCGCCGAGACCCACGACGACCTCCATATCGACGACTCGATGCTAGACGGTATCGACACTCTCGGAGAGGTGAAAGAAGAAGCGCTTTATGCTGAGGAGGGCGAGTCGCGCGGGCAGAGCTGGATGGAGGTGCAGAGCGCCATGGCCGCCCACAGACCCGCCGCCGAAGCAGTGGCACCCACGGCCAGCGTCGCAGAGGAAGTGCCGGCAGGCGATCTGCGCATGTACTGGATAGACGCGATGGAGAAGAGCGGCAATGTGTACTTATTTGGCAAAGTGCCCCACGGCACCACATACCAGAGTTGCTGCGTACAGGTGACCAAGCTCGAGCGCAACGTCTTCCTCCTCCCCCGCATCAACCCCGCAACCAACGAGCGCTACGACGCGCTCGACGTACACAGGGACTTCGAGCAGCTAGCGTCTCGCCGCGGGATCGGCAGTTTTGCCTGTAAGCCTGTTGAGCGCAAATACGCGTTCGAGATAGCCGATGTGCCGGCCTCTGCAGAGTACCTCAAGATTGTCTACGACTTTGAGCTGCCCGCCTTGCCCGCCGATATCTCCAGCACGACATTCGAGCGGGCATTCGGCACCACCTATTCGGCCCTCGAGCTCTTCCTTCTGAAGCGGCGCATCATGGGTCCCTGCTGGCTAGATATCAGGGGCGTTCGCCAGGTAGAGTCCCGCGACCGCCTGTCCTGGTGCCGCACAGAGTACGTTGTTGATGATGCCAAGCGCGTGAGCGTCCTCAGCGACGACGCCATTGCTGCCAGCCGCATAGCACGCACGCCGACGCTGACATCAATGACACTGAGCCTGAAAACAGTCATGAACCAAAAGGACAACGCCAACGAGGTGGTGGCAGTCAGCGTTCTCGTCCACCGCGACATGTCCCTTGATGACTCAACGCCCGCTGCGCAGCGCCAGGCCGAGCAGACCACGGTAGTGCGCCACCTGACGGGCGTTCCCATGCCGCCGGACTTTATGCGTGCCGCACAGACCACCCGCGGAATGACTGTTGAGGTCGTGAAGACCGAAGCAGCGCTACTGAACCTGCTAATGGCGCTAGTGCAGCGCACCGATCCTGACATCCTGGTGGCGCACAATTTCTACGGGTTCGATCTCTCGGTGCTCCTGCACCGCATGCGCGCACTAAGCATCGACGGATGGTCCAAGCTAGGCCGCATGCGCCGCTCACAGTGGCCCCGCCCGCAGGCCTCGGGCGATAGCTCGTGGGCCGAGCGTCAAATAGTGGCGGGCCGCGTGGTCTGCGACACGTATCTGGCGAGCAAAGATCTGATTCGTGCCAAATCCTATTCGCTATCGAGTCTGGCTACCCAGGAGCTGATGATCCACAGGGAGGAGATCCCCTTTGAGAAGATACCGGATCACTTCAATTCGTCCAAACTCCTCCTCCATTTCGTGCGCCACACTGCCTTTGACGCCTTCCTGGCCACCGCTCTTATGATCCACCTACAAGCCCTGCCCCTGACCAAGCAGCTGACCAATCTGGCGGGCAACCTGTGGGCCCGCACGTTGATGGGTGCCCGTGCCGAGCGCAACGAGTATCTACTGCTGCACGAGTTCTACCGCAACAAGTTTATTCGCCCCGATCGCTTCTTTGGCTCCAAGCCCGCCCAGCAGACCAAGCCACCCACCGCCAGCCTCAGTGCCGAAATCGCCGATGCCATAGACCACCAAGACAACGAAGACGATGACGAAGAGCAAGCACCCCAGTCCAGCGCCGCCAAGCCCAGTAAGCGCAAGCCAGCATACTCCGGCGGACTCGTTCTGGAGCCCAGGCGCGGGTTCTACGACCGATTTGTATTGCTCCTGGACTTCAATTCACTCTACCCGTCGATTATCCAAGAGTACAACATCTGCTTCACCACCGTACGCCGCCCCCCATCCACCGACGCACTGCCCGATACCCCGGCACCCGATCTCGCTCCAGGCATTCTCCCGCGGCTGCTAAAGACCCTGGTGGACCGCCGCCGCCAAGTCAAGCAGCTACTGAAGCGGCCCACCTCCCCCGAAGAGGCCCAGCAGCTGGACCTCCGCCAGCGCGCCCTGAAGCTAACGGCAAACTCTATGTACGGCTGTTTGGGGTTCACGCATTCCAGGTTCTATGCCAAACCTCTAGCCATGCTGATCACAGCGAAGGGCCGAGAGATCCTGCAAGCAACCCGGGACCTGGCTCTCTCAGACGGACTCGAGGTCATCTACGGCGACACTGATTCCATTATGATAGCAACGCGCACGGAGGCGCTCGCCGATGTCTACGAGCTGGGTGCACAGTTCAAGCGCCGAGTCAACGATCGCTACCGACTCCTGGAGCTGGATATCGACGGTGTGTTTAAGAAGCTGCTGCTTCTGAAGAAAAAGAAATACGCCGCACTCCTAATCACCTCTCCCGAAAAGCACCTGGATGGCTCCCCCTACGCCACCCACATGGAGTCCAAGGGTCTTGACCTCGTGCGTCGCGACTGGTGTGGCCTCTCTCACGATGTCTCGGACTATGTTCTGAAGCAGCTCTTTGCCGATCACCCCACCGACGACGACATAATGCCCAAGATCCACGAGCACCTAGTCAAGGTAGCAGCCGCCGTGCGCCAGGGCAAAGTGCCCCTGGAAAAGTACACCATACACAAGGGGCTGACCAAGCCACCAGAGAGCTACCCCGACAAAAAGTCTCAACCCCATGTGCTCGTAGCCCTCCGCCAGCGCGAGCGCGGCGAGCCAGTGCGGTCCGGCGACTCAATCCCCTTCATTATCTGCGATCCCCAGTGTCTCTCCACCCAGACCTCCGGTTCGTACGCCGAGCGTGCCCGCCACCCCGACGAGATTAGTGCGTCGCAAGGTGCGCTCTATCCAGATTATGACTGGTATCTCAACCAGCAGGTGCTCCCGCCCTGCGCCCGCCTCCTCGAGCCCCTCGCCACCAACATGTCGGCCCTCGCCCAGTGCCTGGGTCTAGATCCCGCCAAATACCACGCCCCCGCCCAGCCCACAGACGATGCCCTGCGCACCCTAGACTCGCAGATCCCCGACACCGAGCGCTTCAAGAATGCCCGCCAGTTCACGCCCATGTGCCCAGCATGCAAGTCACAGTATGTCTGCGAGGGCATCGCTCGCTCGGATGCAGAGTCAGGGCTGGCCTGCACCCATTGCCACCACCTGCCGTCGCCCGCCTCTCTGGCCACCCAGCTGGCGGTCCAAATCAGGAGGCATATCAGGGAGTACTATGCATTCGCCGTAATGTGTGATGAGCCGGCCTGCAATCTGTCCTCCCGCCTGCTACCGGCCTCGGGGTCCAGGTGTCTGCGCCCTCAGTGTATGGGCAAGATGCAGCAGGTTTATCCGGATAAATTGCTCTACCATCAGATTCAGTATTTTGCCGCCCTCCTGGCCGTTGATCGCTCGGCTACGCGTCTCGAAACCACGTCTGCTCAGATCCTCACCCTGCGCGATCGCCACCCAGAACACATCATGTGTCTGTCGGCAGTTGTTGACAGCTACTTGGCCGTGTCGGCTCGCAAGTTTGTCAACCTCTCTACTCTCTTTTCCTTCTGCCACACGTAACGTTTATTAATCGCTTGTAGTGCAACTGATATGTTAAAAAGTAATTTTTATTGTGGTCAACTTAGATCTTGCGTATTCCGAATCGGTATTTTGAGTCCTTGCAAAGCCAATGCTCGCGATAGCGGTGTCGACTCTACACTTGGAGCAGCTGATTAGAACAGAAATTCCAAAATACAGTAGCAGGCCTTCAACCATAAAGAAAAAAAGCTTACCAATCATTCCGGGAAACGTTTTGATCGAGTACACATCAAACGGATCAGTAAACTCGCACGCTAAAAATGCCGGTCCCATGGCGTTATACCCATCCATCATACTAGGCAGCTTTATAAGCGAGAACTTTAATCGATACCGCCCTTCCAGCCTAATAGACAAGTTCGGAAACACAAAATAACAGCCACGCTCGCCCACCACATCCTCCACTATCGAGCTAGATGCCGAGTAATCGCCCAAAAGGTTGTTCTCAAGCTCCCGCCCCGGTTCGGTGGATAGATACCCAAACTGTGTGACCCCGCGCTTGCGGCATTTGGCCGCCGCCGATATACGTTTACTGTTGGTGTTGTGCGGTAGTTCCACTACTGTTAGCTCCTCCGACTGATCCTCTGTCCACAATGTAGTGTGGATAACCAAGAACTGCATAAACCGATCACTACCACAGTATTTCAGGCCTTTTGTTAGCTCGCTGCTTGTCCAAAAGCTACTATCGCCATTGTGCTGTGTGTGTGACTTACTCAATAACCATGTGTCCTTCTGTGTCGTAAAGCTCCAGTTTGAGTACTGGCGGAGGCGACACTGGTCGCCAGTCCTTGTCCGATGATCCACACATGCGTGCTCGGACAGGTTGCTGCACAATAAGCAGTCGAAACGACCTATAGAAAAAACAGCCAGTAATCCCGATGGTTTAGTCAATCGTCGTCTCTTTTAATGTTGCCTATCATTTGCTATCGCAAGAGCTCAGCGCAGATCTGAAAATCCCCGTGGTGTGAAATCAACTGCAATGCTTACAAACAGTCGCAGGGTAAAAAACGCAGAGCATGACCGTGAAAAGCAAATAGCAGGATGCCGCGGAGTGGAACTATTTCGAGTGATTGAAAAAAAAATGGGCCGAGTGTTGCAAAAGGCTGGAACCAATGATAAGAAGACCACCAGGCATTTTACTTACCGAAGCAGAGGATTGAATTGGCTAAGCGTTGGATCAGGCGGCGAAAGCGAGTGTAAGTCAACAACGCGGCTACTTTGAACTCTCTCCAATACCGAGCCAGGAGATCCCCCCAACTCCTCCACCTCTGACACCTCTGCCATTCCACCCACGGACATGTTATCCAGCTGGCAGCTATTGGCCCGGCGACAGTCGTCCTCCAACAATCGTGTGTTTGTCGCTATCGACTGTGTGGTCGGTGCATTAGCGTCTGGCCGATAGTAGCTCAAAGAGCCCTCGCCGACCCGCTCATAACTATTTGCTGCATGTGTATCCCTCGTACCTCTTGCTTTACGAGACAACGGCGGAGTCGAGCCCTCTTTGCGTGGTGTCGTGTATTTACGAGTGGCGTTGGTCATAAAAGATGCACCCGAGGAACAGGAATGAAAGGAGGGGAAGGCTAAACGCAAGAGAAAAATTATATGCAGAAAAGAAAAGAGTGCGGGGAGGGTAACAACAAAAAAAAGAAAGACTCTGAACGCAAGATAAAGAACCCTCGATTGTTTTATAGCATCCCCGTTTATGACAAAAGAAGCACAAGAAAAAAAGGTGAGTAATGTGAGCAACAAGAAAGAGAGGCAACAATAGGCGGAAACGGAAAAAAGGAAAGAGCCGAGAAAAAAGATTGAGATAAGTAACAAGGCGAACACTGATCCTTGTCGGGGAGGGATGATACAAAGCACTGACTAAATCTCTACAAGTTGCAAGAAATAAAAGGTTTGGAGCAGAAGTGTGAGTAGTTAGGCTTGCATATTCGGTATAGCAGGGATGACCGTGTGACACCGCAGGCATGCGTCAAGAAGTGAGAAAGCGAAAAAAAGAGCGATTCATGAAAGAAAAGCCACACTCAGTGTTTGACAATAACAGCAATTTATTTTGGGCCGTGCACCAGTTGTTAGCTGCGCCTAGAAGCCACAGGCGCCAGACATTACAAAGGTGTGGTGCTTCTGCGATTTGGCGGCAATGGCGATGGGCAAACACCACGTCCATTCACAATGCCCCGCCTCCTCTCAGCCATTATTATTCAAAAAGGAGGCGGCGTAAGAGCCGCATGCTTTGCGTTCCTACTCCAGCGACCACGTGCATAGCGCTTGAATGGATGCCATTGTACGTACACAAACAAACAGAGAAAAATAAAGAAATACAAATTTTTTCGGAAAGGTTCTATTAAGCAGGATAGGTTCCCTTTTTATAAAATCGGGACCAGGACCATTCGATTTACAAAACCACCCCCAGTCCCAATTGCTAGACATACTGACAACAATCAGACAATAGTCCAATGGCGCTGTACAAACGATGTTATTTTTAGGGACAAGCTGCTGCTGCGGAATAACTAAGCCATTGTTGAAATTCGAGGCCGACAGGGGGAGGAATAGCAGCCAAGCTAAAGTGCTTGTTTTGTGCCTTGTAAAAGTAAGAGGGAGGGAGGTGTCTGATCGCTTGGATTGGGCGGACACCACAATCGCAGTAGATTTCCGGCCACGCCTCAATTTAACTGAGCTCCCAAGCGCGACGAACAGCAGTAGCTTCGTACGCCAAGAGCAAAAAGAAGGGAGTGCCGGATTTCAATGGGTCACGCCCCAGTCACATGCTGCAATGAGTCAACTTAAGGCAAAGGACAGCATGGAACGCGTGGCAGGAAAGAAAGGCAACTGGCATGCAGGGGCAAACAGGAAAGATAAATGCGGCTGAAACCTGGACACTGCACAGTACCACAGCCTGAATAGGAGAGAAAGGAGAGTGCGAGTTTGGTTTGGAGGCAAGGAGGCATGGGGGAGGAGTGCCTTTTCTACTGGGATCAAGTGACATGTCAGAGCAGTTCATGATTGGGAGCAGAGAGTGACTTCCATGTGCAACTTACGTCTAGTCAGCCGATCAACAAAAGCCCAAGGTATCCGTGACAGCAAAAGGCTCTGAGGGGCTCTGGGGCGCACTTTACAACCACGATCCTCCTCTTCCCACGCTGGGGGGAGAGTAGGCTTGCTCGACAAGAAAGATAAGACTACAGCCACGTCAGTAAAAGACTTGAGCAAGAATAACAAAGGTAGAGAAAGAGATGTGCACGCAAAGATGTATTTATGAGGTGTTCAACAAAAGCATAAAAAAGACGTACGTGGAAGTTGGGAAAGCAAAAAGCAAAGAATCAAGGTGGGCCAGGTTGTGGCGCCAGCAAAAAAGAAAAGCCATTGATTGTTGTGCCTGCACACATAATAAACAGGTTAAGCTCCGGGTAGTGAAAAAAGTTGGACAATCCACATACCTGTGAAGCTTGGATAGAGGCAAATCGCAAATTTCTCTATTTTCATTGATCCATCGATCATTTTCAACCAACTAAACGAGCTCTTTTTCACGTTCCTAAGAATGTCATCCGCACACCTGGAGTAACGAAAATCCAAGACACACATGGCCCTGAAAATCAAAGTGGACCAAGCACTGTAGGGGCATTGCCATGCTCATGCTCACGCTTGCAACTGTGTTTGCATCCACCTTTCCAAATGCTGGCTATATGCCGTCTTGTCGCGCCCTTCCCCAATAATTTACTTTTTTAAGCTTTCGTAGTGCTCAATATCTTGATTATCCAGCAGTGCATTCTATTGCATCCGCTATGCGGCAGCTGAATGCAGATGAGATGCATGGTGCCGGAAAAGACGTTGATTGTTTTGGGGGCGAGTTAGAAAAATGTTCGATAAAACAGCATCCGCCCCCATCATCAATGGCCGATCTAAGGCTGCTGCCGGTATTTTTTAAATGCCCGGCCAGTGTGGACCACAAGGGCATAGGTAAATCGGATACTAATAAACACATGTGCATCGCGGTATATCACAGATTTCCCAAGATTCTTCAGCGTTTCTCACTTTCTTGGTTGGTCCACATGCAATAACAAAATTCTCTGGAATTACCCTGACGCGCAAATCAATCCGAATTACTCTATATCAAAAGCGGTGAGTCGATGACTGCAAATCCAGCCGCCACACCACCCTCGTAAACATCTGACGCCTTTGTGCGAAGCAAGTGTCCCCCTGAGCGGTTGATCACTATGTTTCCGTCGCCATCGCTACAGGGTCGCCAAAAAAACACTGCAAAAATCAGTTAGTTGCGGCTAGTAATCAAAGCCCAGCCACAAGTTTATGGCGACTTACCTGACCCAGACGCCATAGATCCCAAGCTCGCTAACAACCTCCGAGGCGACCAGTTGTCCGTTGCGCAAAAGAATGTTGTTGAATCCAGGCGCTCTAATAAGGTCCATTAGGATGTACCCCTTTCTCTCTTCGTTGGACAAGCTGCTCAGGAGCTTTGGAATGTCGTCTCCGTAGGTATTGTATCCTACAGATGATTGCCTTAAAGTGTTAGCACTCTGTGCAGCAATACATGCTGTATATGTCATTTCGATAGTAAACGTACCTCCGCCTTCGCGCTGCGGTTTGACAACATAGTTGGACGGATTGGCCATTGCAAGGTCATACGCTTTCTGCCCCTCGCTCGAGTTGTCCAGCGGATACAGCCCAACAAAGCACTCGCGTACTAGCTCTGCCGTCTGCTCATCGTCAATGAATCTACAACATCGAAATGAGGCAGCCCAAGTGGTGAGCATATCCGGTCGATCGCACCACTAATACAGATACTCGTCCAGTTGACACTCTTACCTCTCAACGGCTCCAGGCTGGGCCAAGACTTGCTGGATCTTTTTGCATCCAGCCAAATGGTAAGCCAAGTTAGGTACTGGAATAGTGCGACTGCTTTCCACTAGCCACCTACCATCCCACTCCTTTTCACTTGGAAAGTCGGTTGGCGCATAGCCCGACCGATAGTACGCGACCGCAATCTCCTTGTCTCCCCTAAATGTCATTAAAAACAGTCAGCGGTAATCCCTCTAGACGCCATAGATAGCAACTCTACTTTGCGTTACTTACATGAACAGTCGATTGTCTTTGCCAATGACGCACCTATCTACAATATCGCCAAATGTTAGACGAACGACATGGATCTGATGCCTACAAGCTTAGCGCGGAAAATTGAGAACTCGTTAGTACAAGCGACCTTTGTGACAAGACTCGGCATGTCGGCATACTTGCTTTTCCCAAAGCCTTCTTTCGACCCAGCGCTGGTCGTAGATGTTGCGTTCGTTCGGCTGGACAACCATGGCAACAACTGCACTACAAGATGCAAATAGAGGAAGAAAGTTAGCCAAGTCACAAAGAATACCACACAGGCAGTTTAAACATTAGAGATGCCTACCCTGGGTTACCATAGAGTTCAAATCCTGCCGCAATACCATCGCCGATGCTCGTCAGCGACTCGTTGGTTGGCAGTTGCTCTTTGGTAATAGTGCCACTTTGCAGCAGATCCTTGTACTCGGTCTTTGCCAGCATAAACCTAAAAGCAGCGAGGTATTGCAAGTATTAGTGCGCCCACCAGCCTTAAATACAAAACGCCTCCAGCTTGCTGGCAAGAGTTACCTGTGAAAGTCCCCAACAATCGAGGACAGCGATGCGAACGATGATGCAATGGTATTAAACTCTACTTGCTTAGCCAACGGGCTAGCTTTGGGCTCGTCGCCTGGCGCATGAATCAAGTAGTCTGAGCGGTGAATGCCAATCACGCCGGGCTTCCAAACGCCCAGCAATCTTTGCCTCGTGTACATGGCCAAAGTCCGCAAAGTAAACTCGTCCGAGCTACCCAGACTCTCCAACGTGCTGGTCAGGAACTCGTGGTCCCGAGAAACTCTGTCAAACAGCAGGTTAAAAACCGGCTGTAGCATAACCACTTTGTCAAACTCCCTGCGAGGTATCGGACTCGGTCCCAATGCCACTGGTGCTGGCACAAAGCCAAGCCCGTCAGTTTTGGGTGCACGCAACAATAAGCCGTGGGTCGCCTCCCAGTCTACGGCCTCGTCCACTAGTAGCTGGCTGACGCGCTGAGTGTATTGCGGTCTAGCAGATAGAAATCCAGTGTTAGTCTGGGTCATTCTAAAAGTTACAAAAAATTATACGAAGAAACAGTGGAAGCCCAAGAGTGGTGCTCGATTCTGCATGCGCTTACAAATATGTGGAGGGAGATCTTGCTGCATTCCCACGCCATTGATTCACGTGATTGGGATCAAGACTCTTAGTATGTTTTTTCTGGGTAGCTTCTGCTTGCAGATCTTAACACAATAGGCGGCTCCACTTGTTTTTTACACCACTTCACTACCACTCATCAATGGCAAATCTTGAAACTAAAATTATTAGAGCAAAAGTGGAGAATAAATGGTGGAATACTTAGATAGAGATATTTGAAGAAGGTAAAGTTTCTATTTATTATTTCTGTCTCGCAACAACCTAAGTAACACTCAACATCAAAATATTCCGGTTAAAAAGGGTAAAAAAAACTCCACTGCACTATATGCTAGCAGCAAACGCGCTAACAACGCTAATCAATCAAGGAATCAGAGCAGCATAGTGAACGGAACATCTTTTCGGAGCACGGACATCGTTGGGTACAAAGAGCAGCTTTGCACGGCGATAACAACAAGGAATAGGGTCTCTTCACTTGGGCTTTATTTTTATTTTATTTATTTGGGTTTTTTGAACACTGACGCTATGTGGATAGCATACAGCGGCAAATTAGATATCAAGGTGTGACAAATTAATCCTCAGGCTCTAAGAAACAAAATATAAAGTCTTCAGGAAATGTGTTAGATAGTACTATGCGAGTTTAGAGTATACCCAATAAATATATATCCTAAAATCGGAGCTAAAATAACTCAAGAGATCTCGCACCACTAATGCCCCGTAGCGCCATATTTAAACAGCGCTGCCATAGCCGCTTGTAATCATAATCTTGCGATTATGATCATGGGACTCGTAGTCGCAATCTGGCCGACTATACTCGCTGCTATCCAACAAAATGAGTCAGCTGACTTGCTTTGCAGAACACGTGTTTTTTTGACACTTTCGGAAACAGAAACAAGACTTTTTCAGTGCTAGCTACTTTGGTCCTATAAAAAGCCAGTCTGTCGCTTGAAAAAAAACCATCCTTCTCTGCTCACTCTACTTCTGTCTTCTATTATTTTTACTTGCAAATATGTCCAATATATATTGCCCCATTTTGTTCTTAGATAGCCCAGATGCGGTCATTCAAAGTATTGGAAGGATAAACTTTTATAATAAAAGCCATGAGGATCTCATTCCAATAATAAATGATAATCTTCCAAAAGAGTATAAGCTTTTAATTTCTACAGAAGACAGTGTAATTATAGTGTCAAGCAAAGAGCAAACTCTTTATTATCAGAGCTTTACGCCACTAGATGATAAAACTCCAACAGAGCTTCACGCCTGCTTTTTGATGGTCGGAATAGGCACCTGGGAAAGATATCTTAGGAATCATAGATTCCTCAAGGGCAATGAATTGGTATCGGATGTACCTGCCGAGACCATTTACAACCACCTAATAGTCACAACCTCGCTGTGTGCAGCTGGGCTGGTCCGATATGGCGGGTACGCAACACTAGAGGAGATGGAAAAAATAGAGTTTCATTTTGATGAGGCCACTAGTCAATATTGAAAGTAGAAAAAGTCAAACAAGCGAATCAACAATAAACTACACTATAGCACAACTATAATAGCTAGAAATTAGTCATCCCTGGCTTTTTGGCCAAGCAAAAACCCAAAGTATGAAAGCGGCAAGCGTTCGGGAGCAGACTCAGGCAAGGCGACATCCAAGTCACCAGACTCCCCAAATCGCAGATGCGCTGGTTGAGAATCCTCAACACGCTTGGTGTATCGCTTAATACAGAGCTGAGCAAAATCAAGCAGCGACCTTTCCTCCAACTTGCCTACCAACGTCTCCAACAACTGGCGAGGGACAAATGGCAAAACAGTAAACGCATCTTCAAACACAATTACCGCCTCCTTGAGCAGTCCCGCATCAACCAGTCCCGAAACCAGCATGGCAAAAGTGTATGTGTCGATTGGTGCGCTAGCAATAAAGTCCTGGAATGTAGCTGACGCTAGCAAGGGCACCGGCCGACCAACCAAATACGCGTAAACGTCAATGGCTTGTTGCGGTTGGTTGGCGGCCAAGTAGCCGTGGATAAGCGCATTGGCGGCAACACGGTTAAGCGGGGTACCTCGTGCCCGAATATCCTTCAGAACATCAGTGGCAGCGGCTAGATCTAAACCGCGGACAAACGACTGGAGGAGGACGTTGAAGGTGCGCGCTGTTGGCTCCATAGCCTCTGTCTGCGTCATATGGTCGTAGATACGCTGCGCCGACGAGTGATCGCGGAGTATGGCAAACACAGATATGGCCATATTGTACATATTCTGCGGGATTTTTAGGGTTGCCGAGGCGGCCAGCAACAGGTCAGCAACAACGTTAAGCTGGTCGACAAAGCCACGTTGCTGGGCTGCACTGGCCTTAGCGACAAGTGACTCTGTCTGCACAGTTGGGCCTCTGGCCAAGTCCTGAGAGTGCTGCTTGGCAATGTGGTGTGCCTGCATTAGAATGGCGACAAATGGCAATATGCTTTGGGGGTAGGACTCGTGTAGCGCAAAGAATGTCTCAAGCATACGAACAGAATCGCCAGCATGCCCAAACTTCACCAGTGCAGTTAGTAGCGCATCATGGTTTCGCGCTCGACTAGCTTCATCCCATGGGGCTTCAGAAGAATTCACAGCGGCAACAGTTTCTAGCGCACATGCCAAATCGCCCCCACGACCAACAGCTTTAATGACATCCACACATATAGTCCATGTGGGGACGACCTTGTCCACGTCCATAGCAGTGTGGAGCAGCTCCAGGGCCTGCGCAGACATTCCATACTCTGCATAGTACCTGAATATCAGTGACAAGTGCTGCACAGTGAGACTCGCAGCCGGATGGAGTCGCAAATCGTGTAGCACCGATAGCGCGTGGTCGACGCGATGGCGGCACACGAAGCAGTTAATGAAAATGGCAAAGACGTGGGGAGTCATATGAGCATATGTCGAGGAGTGCGTAATAAGCGAGCGATACACTCGGTAGATAACTCGGGCGTCCGTCTCTTCCGTGCATGAGCAATGCAAAAGCACACCAAACGTCGTATGGTTGATAGAAAAACCGCGGTCAACAGATCGCTCAAATACACGAAAGAGAAAGGCACGATTGCCCGCCTTATTCGCCACATGCAGAAGCTCATTCAGCAGGCCCGTGCGGGAAGAATCAGGGTACGAGGGCTTTTCGAGCAGGCCAAACAGGTCATCCACTATAGTATAGAGCTCGGTGTTAGTCAGGTGCTTGGCCCGCATAGCGCCGCCAATCACCGAGACATAAAGGTGCGGAGTAATGGCGTCGCAATACTCTGGACTGGTGCGGGCGCGATCAAAGATCTCCATTGCTTTGTCAGGTCGACCGCCACCAAAATATGCCTCAATGATCTGACGCACAATGTTGACAGACAGGACAGATTCGGGTTCAGAGCCTGAAGATAATTTATAAGCGGCGGCCTCGCTGATGGCCTGCTGAAATCGACCCAGCTTGTTCAAGGCACGCAAGTAAAAGCTGAAAAGAAGCGGCGACGCAATGGCGCGGTCAACGCTAGCGCGGTCGCTAAAGATCTGGACTACGCGCTCAAAGCGGCGGCGGTACTGAGCTGCTCCACGCAGAAATGTCAATTCATAGACCAAAACCCTGATAGCTACCAGCGGTATTTGCAACAGCAGAATTGGAGCGTCCTCATGCGCTCTAATTTTGGCGTAGTGCGCCCACGCCGTGTCAACCAGCGAATTGGCACAGCCCGGCTTGTCATCGGTGTCTTCTGCAGGTATGAGCACAGCGTCAGGACCTTCGGTACTGCGATCAAGTTGCCCAAATCGACGTACAACTTCCACAAACTCCCTAACCAGAATATGCTTGTGGGCGCCTTCCCGGAACTTGGGCTCTAGCCAGGTAGCAAGCGTGTGTCGTTTCTGTGTTCGCCACTGAGTGGCATCTTTAGAGCTTTCACTGCTGCTCCCAAGCCCTGGATGAGAGTGACGTCGGCAGCGGCGACGGCGGCCTGCTTGGCGTGCAGTAGAGCTCGCATCGCCAATCAGCTCCTTTATAGCTGCGCCAATAGCCGGAACGGGGGACGCTGTGGTGCTGGCATGGCGTTGACAGCGCAGTGTGTTAGCGCGCAGCACCAGGGGCACTTGGCTCTGGGCACCACGCAAGCATTTCGCCAAAGCCGACTGCATAAAAGTTTGAATTTACAAGGGGTAAAAAGGCGACAATGCAGAGGCTACAGGAGGATCAAAATTCCAATTTTTCTAATAGCCAAAAATCTCAGCCTAATGGCTGATCGGATAATCGATTAGTGGCGTGGCATTATCATTGATCAAGCCGATTCACAGAGTGGAGAGAGAAAAAAAGCCGTGAGAGCTGGCTTCACGCTCACACCCAGCGATCGGCTCCGCTCATAGGCTGGGGGCGTATAGACAAGTTCCACATGGTCAGTTTTATGGCTTTTAGCAGTCAAGAGATCGATTGTACAGAGATTATAACGACAAAGACAGGGGAGCAATCAAGTAGAGTGGGAAGCGCCTAGCAACTTACACATAGCCGGATTTTGGGCCTAGCGTCTCTTTCTCACAAATAAAGCAGGGTTGGAGACATATCCACTTTGGTTCTTCCCTTTTTCTCTGGTATCTACAAATCCTTTTTCTTTTTTATCTCTTCTACTTTTTCTTGTCGGTTGAGCAAAGCACTACACGAGGACTTTTCTGTTCGAAATTGGGTAGTTGTTGCTTGCAATTTGTATTCACCACCCCGAGAGCCCCTTGAAAAAAGAAGGTAGGCTTCGCCACACAACGCAGGCCTGCGCTTTGGGAGCTTTAGCTGACCAACTCACTAACTGACGGGGTGTTTAACCGATGCTTTTTTTTTCATGTTTTTCGGAGTGTAGACCTTTTTTTTGCTACTCGCTAAACGTCGTCAGAATGGCTGTCCCTCAGAGCGTGGAAAAGTTTATCGGTAAGTTTCTGCTGCCAGAACAAAGGGGATTTGTGGCTTGCTTGAGGTATCTACGATAGTCGTACTATTTACTTGCAGCCTCTCCTCTTTCCTCCCGCCAGAGACAGTTATTGCTGCCTTCGTCAGAATATTAGCGCAGTAGTCAGTTCCAAGCCAACTGCTACTTGGTGGGGAGAGGGGAATAGTCCTCTCCCTTCTCTCTCTTTTCTCCCACTCTCTACTCGTCCTTTTTTCTCTTGTCTATTCTATTGCCGATCTGCAGATCTACCAAACGCTTGCCATTTGCAGCATTACAAAGCAACTTGGTCCACACGTGTACTTGCAACTAATGACAACGAGCAAAACCGAACCGGCATTGCCAAACTCCGGTAAAGTAGGGGGTAACACGGTCGATGTAGCGACAAATCACGGGGTTCGCGATTTTGTCAAAGACCATGGTGGCCACACAGTCATTACTCGCGTGCTGATTGCCAACAACGGTATTGCTGCCGTCAAAGAGATCCGTAGCGTGCGCCAGTGGGCCTACGCCACTTTTGGCGATGAGCGTGCTATTGAGTTTGTCGTCATGGCTACTCCCGAAGACCTTAAAGTCAACGCCGAGTACATTAGAATGGCCGACCAGTATGTGGAGGTTCCTGGCGGCACAAACAACAATAACTACGCGAATGTAGAGCTTATCGTTGACGTTGCTGAGCGGACTGGCGCCCATGTAAGTTTAGGCACACTTAATGCACATGTGCATGCACGACTTCAAGGTACCCCTTCTCATGTTACTAAATCGCTGCGAGCAATCGATTCTGTCTCATTTCAATTTTGCCCACATTATAGGCTGTATGGTAAGCACACTTTGTAGTTCTACTGGCCAAGCGCCTTTTCTTTCCCTTGTCAAATGCCGTAAACGCTGGCTAATGACTGATAACTGCACTTTTACTATTCTTCATTTTTATTAGGGCTGGCTGGGGTCACGCATCAGAGAACCCTTTGCTGCCCGAGTCACTGCGGTCGAGTAAGAGCAAGATAGTGTTTATCGGGCCACCAGGCTCAGCAATGCGTAGCTTGGGCGACAAGATCTCGTCGACAATTGTAGCTCAGCACGCCGAAGTTCCCACCATGCCGTGGAGTGGTGACGGCATCAAAGACACGTTCCTCAACGACCTGGGTCACTTGGAAGTGCCGGACAGCGCGTACCAAGAGGCGACCACTCACGGCATGGAGCAAGGACTGAAGCAAGCCCAGCGCATCGGGTTCCCGGTGATGATCAAGGCCAGTGAGGGCGGCGGCGGCAAGGGTATCCGCATGGTATCCAAGGAAGCTGACTTTGCTTCGGCATTCTACCAATGTCAGGCGGAGGTCCCAGGGTCGCCTATCTTTATTATGAAGCTTGCTGGAGAGTCTCGTCACTTGGAGGTGCAGGTTTTGGCTGACCAGTATGGCAACGCCATTTCGCTGTTTGGCCGCGACTGTTCGGTGCAGCGTCGGCACCAGAAGATTATTGAGGAGGCGCCTGTGTCTATTGCCAAGGCTGAGACCTTTGAGCGCATGGAGAAGGCTGCCGTGCGTCTGGCGCGTCTCGTTGGCTATGTCAGTGCTGGTACTGTAGAGTATTTGTATACTCCGGCTGATGACAAGTTCTACTTTCTTGAACTCAACCCGCGTTTGCAAGTGGAGCATCCGACAACCGAAATGGTGTCAGGAGTGAACCTGCCTGCAGCTCAGCTCCTCGTATCCATGGGTATTCCGCTGCATCGGATCCGCGAGATCCGCCACTTGTACGGTATGGATCCCAACGGTACCTCGCCCATTGACTTTGAGTTCTCGTCGCCGCAGGCTATTGACGTTCAGCGCAAGCCCCAGCCCAAGGGTCACGTCATTGCGGTGCGCATTACGGCTGAGAACCCCGAGGCCGGATTCAAGCCTAGCAGCGGCATGATGCAGTCACTGAACTTCCGCAGTAGCACCAACGTGTGGGGCTATTTCTCGGTGTCAGCCAACGGTGGCCTTCACGAGTTTGCTGATTCCCAGTTTGGCCACATCTTTGCCTATGGTGCCAACCGCGAGCAAGCACGCCAGTCCATGGTAGTGGCGTTGAAGGAGATTTCGATCCGTGGCGATTTCCGCACTACTGTCGAGTACTTGGTGCGGCTTTTAGAGATGCCTGACTTTAGGTCCAATGCATTCACAACGGCGTGGCTGGACCGGCTCATCTCCGCTCACCTGACGGCTGATCGGCCCGACCCTGAGCTGGCAGTGATCTGTGGAGCTACCTGTATGGCGCACAACGATAGCACGCGTTTGCTGAGCGAATTCAAGCTGGCCATGGATCGCGGTCAGGCGCCCAACAAAGCGCTGCTCAAGACCACGTACCTCGTGGAATTCATCTACGAGGGTGTACGGTACCGGTTTATTGCCAACCGCACTGGGCCCACGGGCTGGATCCTCTACCTCAATGGGTCCAAGGTATCGGTGGGTGTGCGTGCACTCAGCGATGGCGGCACTTTGGTGCTCCTCGATGGAAAGAGCCACGCGTGCTATACAAGTGCTGAGGTCGGCGCCACTCGGCTGCTTATCAATGAGCGCACCTGCTTGCTTGAAGAAGAAGTGGATCCAACGCAGTTGCGCTCGCCGTCGCCTGGAAAATTGGTGCGTTTTTTGGTTGATTCCGGCGACCACGTACAGTGCGGTGAGGCCTATGCTGAGATCGAGGTCATGAAAATGTACATGCAGTTGACTACCACCGAAGACGGTACCGTACAGTTTGTCAAACAGCCTGGAGCCGCTCTAGCTGCCGGCGAAGTCATTGGCATACTGACTCTGGATGATCCGACCAAAGTAAAGCACGCAAAGCCCTTTGAGGGCCAGTTGAGCGCCTACGGCCCGCCCCAAGCCTATGGCAGTAAGACTCACCAGTTGTTGCGTCGCAATCTGCTATTGTTGACCAACGCGCTTGATGGGTTCGAGTCCCATGTGCCGGCCGCTCAGCTGCTGCACAAGGTCACTGAGCTCTTGCAAGTGGCCGAGCTTCCGTTCCTCGAGATCGGCGAAGTCCTATCGGCACTCAACAGCAGGCTGCCCGCCAGGCTCTCAGCGGCTCTCAACACCGAGCTAACGAACGCGCAGCAGTGCGGTGCCGAGTTCCCTGCCCGGGAGATGCTGGCCAGCGTCGACTCGTACCTAGGTGAGCTCTCGCCTACCGATGCTCTGACACTTACTGCTACCGTTGAGCCGGTCCGCGCTGTTCTCCTGGGCTACCAGGAGGGGCTAGCAGCGCATGAGCGCGGCACTTTCATCTCGCTTTTGCAGCGGTACATTGACGCCGAATCCATCTTTTCGCAGAGTGCCAACGAGGAAGAAGGGTTCTTTGCTTTGCGCGAAAAGTACCGTGATCAACCCGAGAAAATCACCGAGACCATGATCTCCCACGCCGGTGTTGCTGCCAAGAACAAGGTGATTCTGACCATGCTTGATGTCATCCGCCCCGTCAACTTGAATAGCGGCGGCTTGGATAGCAAGTACGAGGAGGTTCTGAAGCGCCTGACTGCATTGTCGGGTAGGGCGACAGCCAAGGTGGCGCTCAAGGCTCGCGAGGTTCTGCTGCAGTGCCAAGTGCCCTCTCTCGAGGAGCGGATTCGCCAAATGGAGCACATCCTCAAGTCCTCTGTCACAGAGACTGTGTACGGCAGCGGCGAGGAGTACCGCACGCCGAGCTACGACGCCATTAAGGACCTGACGGTCAGCAACTACTACGTGTTCGATGTCCTGCAGAGCTTCCTCTACCACGCCAACCCGTACATCCGTCTAGCAGCGCTCGAGGTCTACGTGCGTCGCGCCTACCACATGTACAGCCTCGTTGACTTTGACTATTTGACCGACTCGTCGGCGCCGTTCATGGTGCACTGGCGCTTTATTCTGCAGGACGATTCGTCGGGGATGTTTGCTGGTCGCATTGGCAGGAACTCGAGCGTGTCTGACCTCAAGCGCATTATGAGCGTGTCGGATCTGGCCTTTGCCGTCGACAAAGACGCCGATCCCGAGCAGTACCTGCGCCAGGGAGCGATGGCCTCCTTTGACACGTTTGCCGAGATGGAGGACAACTTCTTGCGCCTACTCAGCCTCATTTCTGGCTCCGGCATGGAGGCCAACTCGCGGGCAGAGTCCCCCGCATTCGGCATGAAGCCCCAGAGCCGGTTTGCGCCGATGAGCGCGCTGAATGGCAGCGAATCCCGCCGCCAGAGCAGCGGCGCAGCGACGACGCCTAGCGGGCAGCAGCGCCCCGCCAATGCTCGGTTTGGCCACGTCATCAACATTGCTCTGCAAGTGCCGCAGGACGATCCGTTTGACGATGATACGTGGTCCCAGCGCCTGCAGCAGTTCACTGCGGCCCACGCCGGTGAGCTGCGCGAGAGCGGGATCCGCCGGCTCACGTACGTGCTGCAGCGGTCGGGCCAGCACCCAGGCACGTTTACGTTCCGCGAGAACAACGACTTCCAGGAGGACAAGACCATCAGGCACATCGAGCCCGGGCTGGCATACCAGCTGGAGCTTCCCCGGCTGTCGAACTTTGATATCCGCCCCTGCTTCAACGACAACCGCCAGCTGCACATCTACTACGGGGTCAGCAAGCAGAACTCGGCCGACTGCCGCTTCTTTGTGCGCGTGCTTGTTCGCCCCGGCCGCCTGCGCACGGCAGTGGCCACGGTTGACTACTTGGTGTCTGAGACAGACCGCCTGCTGAACGATATCCTCGATGCCCTGGAGATCCTGTCGGTGGAGTATCCCAACTGCGACTGCAACCACCTGTTCATCAGCTTCCTGCCCATATTCAACCTGGATTCCTCGCAGTTTGAGCCAGCGTACCGCGGGTTCCTCGAGCGCCACGGCAAGCGGCTCTTCCGCCTCCGTGTCACCGCAGCCGAGATCAGGTTCCTTGTGCAGACAGGGTCCGAGGAAGAGATGCCGACGCCATTCCGCTTCTGCATCTTCAACAAGTCGGGCTTTGTGCCCAAGCTGGAGAACTACGTCGAGATGCGCGATGCCAATGGCGAGTGGGTCTTCCGGTCCCTGGACTCGCCCGCCGGTGCCTACAACGGCATGCTGGTTGCCACGCCGCACCAGCCCAAGGAGTGGCTGCAGCCGCGCCGCTACAAGGCCCATATTATGGGCACAACGTACGTCTACGACTTCCCCGACCTCTTCCACCAGGCCGTATCGGTTCAGTGGGCACGTCTAGCCAAGCTCAGCGGCGGCAGCGGCGGCAAGCGCGCCATAGAGGCCCCACGCCAGCTGGCCGATGCCCGCGAGCTGGTCTGGGACGACGCCGCGCAAGAGCTCGTTGAGTCTGATACGGAGCCCGGGCGCAACGCCTGTGGCATGGTCGCTTGGGTGCTGACACTCTATACGCCCGAGGCGCCCGCCGGTCGTCGGGTAGTGGTGATAGCCAATGACATCACGTTTAAGATCGGGTCGTTTGGGGTGGAGGAGGATGTGCTGTTCTTCCGTGCCACGCAGTATGCCCGCAAGCACGGACTCCCTCGTGTTTATCTTTCGGCTAACTCTGGTGCTCGCATAGGGCTTGCAGAGGAAATCCGCGAGCTCTTCCGCCCCTGCTGGCGCGACCCCTCTGACCCATCGCAGGGATTCGAGTATCTGTATCTGAGCCCCGAGGACTACGCCAAACTAGAAGCTCGTGAGGAGGGCAAGGTGCGTTCGGTTATTACTGAGCCCCTCAATGTTGATGGCGAGGTCCGTCACCGTCTGCTCACTATCGTTGGTAGCGCCGATGGCCTGGGCGTCGAGAATCTCAGGGGATCGGGCATGATTGCTGGCGAGACCTCGCGTGCCTACAACGACATCTTCACCATTACGTTGGTTACCTGTCGCTCGGTGGGTATTGGCGCCTACCTGGTGCGTCTGGGTCAGCGCTCGGTCCAGAACGAGGGCCAGCCCATTATCCTCACCGGCGCACAGGCCCTGAACAAGGTGCTGGGTCGCGAGGTGTACTCGTCCAACCTGCAGCTGGGTGGCACGCCGATCATGTACAAGAACGGCGTCTCTCATCTGACCGCCGACAACGACTTTATGGGTATCTGCAAGATCGTCCGCTGGCTGTCCTTTGTGCCCACTGCTCGCGATGCCCCGCTCCTGCCCGTCTCGCCGGTAATGCAGACCGACTCCATTGACCGCCTCATTGCCTATGAGCCGCCAGCTGGCCCCTCTGACCCGCGCTTGTTCCTCGCCGGAGCCGATACGGAGGCTGGCTGGCTGTCGGGATTCTTCGATCGCGGCTCATTTGTCGAGACCCTGGGCGGCTGGGCGCGCACAGTGGTGGCAGGCCGCGCTCGCCTAGGCGGCATCCCCATGGGCGTTATTGCTGTGGAGGGTCGCACGGTCGAGAACATAATCCCCGCAGACCCAGCCAACCCCAATTCCGAAGAACAAGTGCTGCAAGAGGCCGGCACGGTATGGTACCCGAACTCAGCGTATAAGACAGCGCAAGCGATCCAAGACTTTAATAACGGCGAACAGCTCCCCCTAATGATCTTTGCCAATTGGCGTGGATTCTCCGGTGGCCAGCGCGACATGTTCTTCGAAGTACTCAAATACGGTGCCTACATAGTAGATGCCCTATCAAAGTACCAACAGCCAGTATTCGTCTACATAATCCCCAACGGCGAGCTGCGCGGTGGCGCCTGGGTAGTAGTAGACCCCACGATCAATCCCGAGATGATGGAGATGTACGCCGACGAAAAATCACGTGGCGGAGTATTAGAGCCCGAAGGCATCGTCGAGATCAAGTTCCGCAAGCCCCAGATGCTCGCCTGCATGGAGAGGCTAGACTCGCAAGTTCGCGATCTGCGCCTGTCCCTCACCAGTCCCGATCTCTCCCCCGAGCAAAAAGCCGATGTCAAGCGCCAGCTCGATGCCCGCGAAAAGACCCTATTGCCCGTCTACACCCAGATCGCCGTCCAGTTCGCCGATCTCCATGACCGCGCCGGTCGCATGGCCGCCAAGGGCGTCATCCGCAAGGAACTGCAGTGGGCCCACTCCCGCTCCTACTTCTACTACCGCCTCAACCGCCGCCTAGCCGAGGAACATATTCGCAGCCAGATGCGTGGTGTGGCGCCCGCAGTGGATCGCAGCGAGCAGACCGAGATCATCCGTGGCTGGTTCCAGAGCTCTGGCTTAGAGGCCGACTTTGACCAAGACGACCGTGCTGTGGCTGCTTGGTTCGGGGACTCCAAGGAAGAAGTCGCTCAGTGTCTCGCCGATTGGAAAACCAAAGTCGACGCTGATAGCATCGCCGCTCAGGTCGGTTCGGCTTCTGATGATGCCCTGCTGGCTGCGCTCCAGCAACTGTCGACTGAGCGCCGCCAGCAGCTTCTATCCAAGCTCCAGCAGCAGTAAGCAAGCAGCCTCAGTCCACAAATTTCCTTTATTTTTAAAAAGCTCCGTAACAAGCAATATCATCATTTAAATCGATGAAAGTGGAGGAAAAGGGGGGATTTATGTAGTGAGTATTCAGAGTTGTATCTCTAGTATTAGGTTTTTTTTCAGTTCATCTGCAGACGCTGCTTCAGCTCAGAAATCATGTCCGAGCGGGGCACCGTGACGCCGCCCTTCTCCTCCTCAACCTTTTGCGACATGTTCTTGATCTTGACAGTCCCCTGGCTAATCTCGTCCCTGCCAATGATAACCGCCCACGGGATAATGCTCGAATCACACGCATCGTACTGCGCCTGCGGGCGGGGCTTGACCTTGTAGGCAAACTCCGTCGCAATGCCCGCGTCCCAGAGCTCAGCCGCCACGCGCATGCGGTCCTCCAGCAGGCTGTCACTGGGGGTATCACCGAGACTAATGACATACACCTGGGTCTTGTTAGCCTTGATCTCAGACTCCTCTTTGCGAGCCTTCACAATGGAGAAGATGCGCTCCACGCCGAACGAGATGCCCACACACGGCACATCGGTCTTCTTGCCTTTAGCATGCATCACCGACGAGAACATGCCCACAAGCTCGTCGTACCGCCCACCAGCCGCAATCGACCCCACGCGGATCTGCGACTCGTCCACCGCATCATCCTTGCCCTTCTTGCCGCCCTTCCCAGCAGACGCCTGGGGTGCCTCAGTGGCAGACACGCGCACATTCTCCTCGACAAGCACCGCCTCGTAAATAATCCCCGTGTAGTAGTCCAACCCGCGAGCCAGGCTCATGTCAAACGACACGTAGTCCAGAATCCCATAGATCCCCGCATACCTAAAGAACAATCCCATGTCCCTAATCCCCTCCTGCGCCTTAACACTCGCCATAAGCTCGGGCAGCGACTGTAGCTTCGCCAGCACCTCCTCGCCACCGCCGCTGATCCGTACGTACTCGCCAATACGGTCGGCCACCGCCTCATCCAGGCCCTTCTCCACCGTCATCTCCCTGCGCACATCCGCCCACGGCGCCTTGTCCAGCTTATCAACAGCCGACGAGATCGCCCGCACCTTCTCAGCCGGAACCCCCGACACCTCAAAGATAGCGTCAAGGATCTTGCGGTGATTGACCTTAACAATAAACCCGCCCACATCCAGCCGTCTAAGCACATCAACAGCAACCCGCACGCACTCCACATCAGGAATCATAGCATCATAGATCCCCGCAATATCATAATCGCACTGGTAGAACTCGCGCATACGCCCCTTCGTAATAGCCGGTTGGTCGCGGCGATACACCTTAGCCAAGTGATAGCGCTTAATATTAGAAATGCCCTTCTGCGCAACGTACCGCGCAAAAGGAACAGTCAGATCATAGCGCAACGAACACTCCTCCCCACCCTGATCCTTCAGATCATAGATAAGCTTGCTGTCCTCTCCATACTTGCCCACTAATATCTCCTTAAGCTCAAACACTGGCGTATCAATAGTCACGGCTCCGTGCTTCTCAAACACATTAACAATCGTGCGGAAGATCTCTGTGCGCACCGCCATTTCCTTGGGCGAATAGTCCTTAGTACCCTAGCACAATACAACCAACAACAAAAAATTGAGAGTTGTTATTGATTCCCACAAGCAAATAAACTGCGCCACTAGGCTCCCCGCGTTTTTTTTCAGCTTACCTTGGGCTCTTTCAGAACTAGTGTTTTTCCAGAACTGCTGCCCTTCTTCTTGGACTCCTCCGCCTCGCCGCCATTGGCGATTTGCAGCTTCTTCTTTAGTGCTAGTAGCAGGCCCACTTGCTCGTCCACCAGTGCCTTGTCGGCCTTGGCTGCCTTTAGATCACGGACCACGATGCCTTGCTCCTCGATCTGCTGCTTCAGCTGCTCGATATCGCTCATAGTTGGATGCTCTGCTTAAATGCGAAAATAATAGAAAAGATGCTAAATTGGGATTCAACAGGAAATAAAGGGAAAATTAGCAAAGCTCAAAAAAATAAGGCTGTGGAAATGGAGGCTCTGATGATTCACCATTGCTAATCTAAATCTGCTTGATCTCAGGAGCCTAATGCATTTATGGCGAGTGCCCTGAGAAAAAAGAATGCTATTTAGGCGGCATTGCGTGCTCAATTTATCCTATGTAGTTTCTGATATGTGCGCACGGACACCCTCTGTGCATCTACTGGTGGATCCATCTGCTTCTTGGGAGCAAATTTATGTGATGGCAGCATCTATAGCTAATGCACCATCAGGTGCAAAATCACGCAATATCTTTATATCCACTTGTCTTCCGTCGCACAACCTGTACTCTTGCTGTTAAATATAAAATGAGCATATCGCCATTCCGGCGCTATTCTGCTCTCTATTCTTCCACAGAAACAAACCTATTTTTTTACTTCTCATGGCCACCACCGACTTTACCTTTATTCCAGTTCTTGACCTGGCAAAAGCTATCAGCGACAAGGATGCTTTCTTGGCAGAGCTACAACACGCGCTTATTCACATTGGATTCTTTTACGTCAAGGGCCATGGAATTACCCCCGAGTTTCTCGACAATCTGACCAAGCAAACCATCGGCTTTTTTGATCTCCCGCTAGAAGAGAAGCTGAAAACCGACAAGATTAACTCGCCCACTTTTCTTGGCTACAGTATCCAGGGCAACGAGATCACCAAGGACAAAAAAGACAATCGCGAGCAGTTCGACTTTGCTAACGAGCTGCCATCTACTTGGTCAGAGGGCCGTCATGTCCACGAGCGGTTGACTGGACCCAACCTGTGGCCCGATGAAGGTGTGTTGCCTGGGTTCCGCCAATCCATCCTGTCATTCCACGCCCAGGCGCAAGCCTTAGCTGAGACGCTAACAAGACTTGTTGCCGAGGCTTTAGGACTTGAGCCAAATGCCCTGCTAGATCGCTACGTGTTGCCTGGCCAGCAGCATCGCGCAAAGCTAATAAGGTACCCAGCCGTAGATCAGCTCGATCCGCAAGACGGAACGCAGGGCGTAGGCCCTCATCGAGACACAGCGTCGCTTCTCACTATTCTTTATCAGGCCAACGATTTGCCCGGATTGCAAATCCAGAACCACTCGGGCGCTTGGATAGACGCACCAGCGATTCCTAACACATTTGTTGTAAACATCGGTACCGGCCTAGAGTATTTGGTGCAGAGTATTGCTGTTGCCACCACTCATCGCGTTTTGAACCCACCACCAGGCCGTGGGCCTCGCTACTCGATTCCATTTTTCCTAGGCGGGCGCTTGGATCAAAAGCTGGATCCCATTGATATCCCGCAGAGAATCCTCGACCAACGCCCACAGACTGTTGTTACTGATTCGGGCCATCAGTTTCACCAACTGTATGCAAATGACCCTGGCCTCTATGCTGTGCTGAATCGGATCTCGTCTCATCGCGATGTAGGAATCAAATTCTACCCTCAGCTGGCCAAAGATCACAACATTACTACACCCAACACCTAGCACCTTTTATAAAGGCACCATTTTACTTGAAGTCCCTCAAATGTGTTTACAAAAAATAAATAACCACATCAATACACACCTAAAAGGGTTTGAAACCGCTGTGAGTGCTCCCTGAATCCCTGCTTGGCTGCTATAATTTCCATATTATCTATAAAATCGTTGTCCACTCGACAGCGTGTGTTTATGTGCTTGAAGTTGAGGCGCAGCAGTACCAATAGCAGCATACGTTTTGCTGCTTCGTTTAAATCATGGTCTAATATGTAGTCAAAGTGCCAGCGCCGGAATCGCTCGCTCAACAGCGTATACTTTGAGAGCAAATACGCAGATGATTTTTTGTAAAGTCATGCTTTGTGGCATCTGACTGAACTTGGGAGGTAGAGTGCACAGATAGTAAAGATTGGAGGAGCAACTTGACAAGCAAAATAACGCCATGGAACGTCAGACGTATGCTCTGCAGAGTGAGATTGCAAAAACAAGAACAATTGCAAGCTTGGCATCAGCTGAAAGCAATAGACAATAGCCGAAAGCCACTGTAGCTTTATTTAAATCTCTAGCAAAACATCCCTACAATCCCTATTGTCCCCCTTTTGCAATATGAGGCTCTCAGAGAGTAAACATTGAGTCGGCAATATTCATCTGGCGTCGACACCAAATATATTCAAAACTCTTCTTCCCAACATTCTCCATCCATTTCCACCACTATTTAAGTCATTAATTTTTAAGCCATGCAACCAAACCGCAAAACCAATACTTTGGTTCAGGCGCAGGAATTCGAGCTATCCAGCATCGACAGCGCGCAAGGCGATGCAGACATCAACTTTGCCTTGTTTTATTTTGGCGCATCCAAGCGCCATAAAAAGCGTCGGCTGCCCATCGGCTGCCTCAAATCCTCGCTGATATCCGCGGCTCTAAAGTTCCCAATATTGCTAGGCCGCGTGGTTTCTACTAGCGACAACCAAGGGCTCAAAGTTGCTGTGGACCCTGACAATCTCAATTGGCCAGACATCACCGAGGCGTCAGTAGGCAATATGTCGATAGCCAGCTTGCAGCGTAATGGGTTTGCTTGGTCACGCTGGCCCCGGGCTACGGAAACCATCGACTTGGCTCAGCGACCAGGCAACCCAATGATTGGCGTCCACATAGTGCGGTATGTGTGTGGTGGAATCAGCGTGCACATAAAAACCCGCCATCTCATTGTCGACGGTAATGGTGTATGGCGGTTCTACAGCTATTGGGCTCAGATATGTCGAAATGAGTGCAAAAAGTCTGCCAGACAGTTTTTTGATTGCACACAGGATAGTGAGCCACATTTGCTGAGCAGGTCACCAGTGTTTGACAAGGTCTTAATACCTCCCGTGCCCAGCCACGATGTAGAAATCGCTGATGATATAGCAACAGAGCATATAGATCGGATGACTCGATTCTTTGACCGCTTAGTTGAGCGCCGCTTGCATTCTTCGAGTGTAGCTTCTTTTGGCTCTTACGACTATAGCATGCGCAAGTTTACTTTGACCTACGAGGCAGCTACACGACTCAAAGCAGTACACGGACAGCTGGTCAATTGCTCGCCTGAGCACATGTCTTTTGTCTTGGCGCACAACATTACCTACATATCAACTAACGACCTAGTTTGTGCTCTGTTCTGGCGCGCAATAACCCGAGCTCACTACGCGCTAAACCCCAGAGACCCAGATACGTGTATGATGCTAGCCTGCGACATGCGCAAGCGCATCGGTCTTTCGCAAGCCTACACGGGCAACATGTCATTCCCACTCGTCATGCACATGGAGAAGAGCCAAATGCAACGCCATACGATCACTGACACTGCGACGCACATCCGTCAGCAGGTCAATACACTTTCACCAGAGTATATCAGACAAATGTCTGCGTTTATGGCGAGTCCCGATGCTTTGCAAAAGCTGATTTCAATGTTCCATCCCGGCAACTCGTTCTTCTCGGCGTCCATCGTCAGTGGATTTATGATGTTCGACATGGTTGATTTTGGATTCGGAAAGCCTACGCATATCGACATTCCGCCTTACCTTACACCAGGGTTTTCTATCTGGATGCCTACGCGTCCCACTACTCAATCAGCAAAGACTCCAGCTACTAGCATCGATATTGCATTACGCGAAGATATCTATCAGCTTGTTATCAACGACTCAGAGTTTAGCGAGTATTTGGAGGTAATGTTTTAAATCAATAAAAATTGAGTGTCTCGTTATAGTTTTAAAGGCCTAAGGAAAAGAAAGAAAGAAAAAGAATCGTACTCATTATGCTACACCAACCAAAAAAAAAGCAAGTGTAGCTACAACGCCTCCACAGTCACTCTTGAGCTGTTTTCAAAACAGACAAGAGAAAAAGGCATTCGTTAAAAAAGGGCCCAAAAAATAATAGCGAGGTCATAGCAATAATCTCCGTTAGTCGACAGTGACAACGACGGCGCCGTTTGCCTCCACTGCTGGGCCGCCCTGCTGGTTACTCACAGAGTTTTCATTTAGACCGACAAATCCCAAGCCATGGACACGAGTGTCTTGGTCAACGCGAAGGAACGAGTTTCCCGCAGCATCCACAGCACCGACACCGCTAGTAAAGGAGCCCGAGCCAGTGATTGGGTCAAACACGCCTTGGCCAAAAACCACTGGGCTGCCCAGGGCACAGCCCAGCAACAAGGAGCAGGTCGAAGCAAAAGCAATGAAGCGCATAGCTAAATCGAATAGGAGAAAGGGATATAGGTGGTTAGAGGTAATAAAGACGTTAAAGGTGAGGAGTAAGAGCCGGAAGAGACATAGGCTCGTGGCTGGCATTTTAAAATGGGGGTCAATGAGCAGTAGACTGTCAATTTAGTTATGTGCAAAACAGCAAACAAATGTATACAATGGAGGTTGTCCCCTCTCCCCCCGAAACGGACGGTATCTGGACCACTTCCTGAGGCATCAATTACTCCCCTTGGGATGCAGCAGCACAGCCACTATGGACACAAAGCGAGTACTATTACCACAAACAGACACCAAAAAGGAAACAATTAGAAGGAGCCTTCAAGCCTCTCACACAGCGCCAGCAGCTCTTCGTTTTGGCGCTTGGTCGAGTCGAGCTGAATCTGCAGCGACCGAGCCCTGGCATCCGACTTTGTCGCCTGAGCCCTGAGCGCAGCGGCGTCCTGACGCACGGCAGCTAGCTGTTCATGAGCAGAAGAGATCTCTGCGTTAGCCTCACCCAGCTTAGCCTCCGCATACTCCTTAATCTTGGCCGCGCGCTCCTCTGATACCAAAACATCATGGTGCAGCGTGTCATTGAGCTCGTCTGATTGCTTTTTGGCAACCTCTAGCACCTCGATGACTTGCAGGGCTTCTGAGTGCTTAGCCAGCAGCTCTTCACTGGACTTGAGAGCCTCGCCCAGCTGCTCTTGCAGCCGCTGTCGGTCCAAAGTCAGCTTAGCCAATTCTCGGGTCAGTCCATTAATCTCTGAGTCCTTTTCGTCCATGAGGCGACCAGACGTAGCCACATATTCCTCAAGCGTCTGCCTAGTCTGCGCCAGCTCATTGCTAATGTCAGCGCGCTCGGTTATAAGGTTCTCGATCTCGCGACTCAGCTGAGCCTCTTGCACTCTAGTGTCTTCGTCGCGCCGGGCAATCTCGCCCAAGTGATTTGCTTCGGCTGCCCGCAGCCGCTCCTCAAACTCGCGCTCACGCTGAGCAGCGTGCTTTTGGAACAGCTCCTCAGCCTCACGCAGCGCCTGGTCAGCCATATCCTCCTGTTTACGCATATTGGCAGCATACTCCTCTTTGAGTGCCTCCAGAAGCATTTCGCGCAGCTCGTTCTGCCGCCTCATCTTCTCCTCGTATTCTGTGCGCACATCCTCCATATCTACTTCGCTGAACTTTGGCACACGACGGGGTGATACCCATTGGATCTCCAAGCTGTCCAGCAGACGTTGGTTGGCCGGCGTCACAGGTATCAAGCTGTCCGACTTGGCGTTGGTGGATCCGAGACTCGGAGTCGAGGGGTCGACTGTACCAGTGTGCGGCTGGGGCTGAGTGTGGTCGTTACGTGTGCCAGGGCTGGGGTTCATCAGCCAACTAGTCGGAATGAAAAAGTCAGCAGAGGCCTCGGTCTGGTCAGCAGCAGGCGTCACTTGGTTGGCTAGTGCTGGAGTGCTCGGTAGTGGAATCGATGCGGCATAGAGAAGCTCGGGATCAGAAAGGATCTTGGCCGTAGAAAGCTCGGCCCTTTCAACCTTGGAATGACCCATTGCCGGCATTTCCAAGCGAGCAACGGGAATTGCAGGCGTAGGCGTCGATGCCCCAAGCATATCGTCATCGCACGTATCGTCTAGCACAGGAAACACATCGTCTAGCGAAAGCAGTGTTGGTTGCATAGGCGGTGTGATATCAGTCTCAATCTGCTTGGCACGGCAGTCCATATCCTCAGTGCCAGCACCACCACTCTCGCTAACTTTGCCTTGTGTATCAGAGAGGCAGCGCTCAGTGTCGCTGTCGCCTTCAGTGCGCGTGTGCGCAGTGGTAAATTCAATGTCGCTGTCGCTCTCCACGCCTGGGCCTTCTTCAACAGCGGCAACAATAGCATCATCATCAGTAAGATCATCAGCAGTCGGCACATTGACCACAGCGTCTTCGGCCTCCATAGCCTCTGACTCTAACTCGCTAGCCTCAACAGCACTCACACCAAAAGCAGCAGCGTGAACAGTTACATCCTCATTCACTTGCTCGGCTAGCATGTCGTCGTCGCCGTCGCCGTCGCCATCCTCTGCCTCTTCGGAGCGGCCACCACACTCAGTTGCCAACGCGAATTTCGGAGGCGAGAAAAGAATGGCACCGTTATTTTGGGACAAAAGAGTGCTGTCATAATCCACTACAGCCTCACCCAACATTGTTGAATAATGTTCCTCGTGTCCAAGCGATATTTTGAACCCAAGTGGCGACTCTGAGCGCATCAACCGCTTAGTAGAAGGGGGCGCACGGGCTGGCGAGTTTATGTACGCTGATTCTTCTTGCACTCGAGCCTCTACTGACCCAGGTTTGCGAGGTGTGGCTACGTCAGCTATCGTGCGCTTGGCAAACACTGATGCTCGTTGGTTGTCTGGCGAACCAGCTGAATGACCAACACGTGGCGTCTGAGCGAGCATTGGCGGTGACTGTAATGACAAATCATCATCTAGTTTCCGAGACTCATTCCTTGGTGTGTGCAACAAGTCGTCCATTCTCGAGTGAGTCAACAATAAAAGCAATAAAGGCAAATAGGGAATTCAGGGCTTAGTGTTGAAAAAAGTGATACTGAAGGGAAAACAGTGCGACAACGCTGTTTACATTAGCAAGGGATCGTCAAAAGCTTAATCTTGGAAACAAATCAATCAGCAATTAGTGATCGGATTAAAAAAGCCAGTGTCACACTTTAAGCCTTGGTGCAAATGGCCCAAAGACGTGCTTGCTGCAAGACAGCTCTTGCTTCTTCCCTGCTGTCATAGAGAAGCCCTCTTGAAAGCAAGAGTAGACTTTGGCATTCAGTGAGGACCCCTCCATTCTTCTATTGGTTGGTGAGGTTGAAATACAAAAGAACCAGACTTATCCAAGACTGCAAGAATCAAAGACAGCGCTCTTCTTTGAACTAATTGCACTCAGGTTTTCAAAAAAAAAATAGCATTTCCAGGCTTTAAACAGCAAGAGGTGACTGGGAAGACTTTATTCTGGGCGCTCCTTTTTGTTCCACTCTGCCTCCCATTCCCTGCATGGCCATGGTATAAAAAGACACCCTGCTGGCCACCCACTTTTTCCTCGACTATTCTTTATTTCTCCTCATCCACTTTCAAATTGACTTACTGACATACACATTGTTTTGTTGATTTCTTAAGTAACTGTTGATGGATTCCCGGGAATATGAGGTTTTTAAGCTAATTTCTGAAGGAAATAAGTTGCAACGACTTGGAACCTTTCCCATTCCATATGATAATAAAGACTGTCATTCTGCTGCCAAATACTTTAAAATAAAGTATAATATAGAAGAGACAGATAATAAAAAAATAATAGTTGTTACTAGAGGCGATGTTTATGAACATGATCCTAAATACAGACATAGAACTAACTATGATCTTAAACTGGGCTTAAAAACACGATTCGTAATTGCTCAGAGTAAGGCATGGAACGCATATAAAAGCTTCCGAAGTAAGTGTAATTATCCCATACTCATGGGCGAGGACTATAGTGATGAAGACAAAGCCAATGATGATATCGAAGACAGCAAGAACGCCGATGCTAATGTTAATGCTGATTTAGAGGAAGACATACACTACAAAGTGTGCCAAGGCATCGATACTAGCATTGAGTATGATGAAAAGGATTACATGGACAGTGAAAATATTTTAGACGTTGACACCTCCAGCAACTATAGTATGGAGGAAGGCATAAATCATTTTGAGTTTACTGAAGGTAAAGAAGCTAAACCCTATATTAATTATGATGACTACTGCTAGATAGTACTATGCGGGTTTAGACTAGACCCTATATATAATTATCTTAAAAATGTGAGCTAAAATAACTAGAGATCTCACACCATTAATGCCCCGTAGCGCCATATTTAAACAGCACCGCCATAGACAAATATTGACGGTAATACGGGGGAAGTTGACGACTCAGGAAAAGGCGTCTATTAGTAGTAAATGCTTAGTATAAATGGAGTGGCGTTGCCACATTTATCTAAGAAGAAAATCAACAAGTCATAGTGCAATCATTACTACAAGCACTGTGATAACGGAATCACGCGAGATTATGGGCAAAGCTTGCATAAATTGCTGGCGCGCACATCGAAGACATGGGTGAAAAAAGACAAGTGTGCTTCATATATGCACACAGACAAATGTTGACAATAACACGGGGAAGGCGACGACTCAGGGAAAAGGCATCTATTAGTAGTAAATGTTTAGTATAAATGGAGTTGCATTGCCACATTCATCTAATAAGAAAACCAACAAGTCATAGTACATTCTTTACTACAAGCACTCTCTAAAGCTACACCTGTTTAGTTAAGGACTCTGTCAGATATCCAGTGTATGTGACATGACAACACCCATGGTTAAGTGATCGTAGGTGGTAATGATCTGATAGTCAAGTATAGAACCACAAACCCATGGGCTCTATGCAGCCTAATAGTCGTTTTTTAGTTGATAGTATTTTTTTGAAACAAAGTATTCAGAGTAGCTAAAGACCTGTGTCAATTGGCCACTGACACCATATGCCCATATTCTCGGGGCCACCACGGCAATAATCTTTACGGTATTAATTTTTGCAGCCAAATATAAGATTGTAACCTTACTCTTTGTCCTTGTTTCTCATCAATCGTATGTACCCTTCTTTTCTCTCAACATCCACTCTCTATAATCGAACGCTAGCGCTAAACCGCCTCATAATATACTCTGCACTCAAACCGTCAATGCCACCTACTTTTGCCACCCTCAATGGTCCCTACTATGCAGTGCGAGTTGGACGACAGGCAGGAATATACCGGACATGGGATGAATGCAAGGCCAATGTGAACTCATATCCAGGCGCGGTATTCAAAAAGTTCAAGGATCTTTCTGAAGCTCAGACATTTGCCGGCCCCAATGCCCCACTATTCTCCTCCTCCGCTGCAGAGTCCTCTGCAGCATCCTCAGCTGCTCCAGGGAGAACTCATCGTCCGGCCCCGTATTCACTTGAGAGCAGAAGCACCAGAAACACAGACAGCCTCCCATCAAGGACTGATGGGCAACGCAAAGCAAGAGGAGGAAATGGCAAAGCGGGTCGTGTAGGCATGGGAAAACGAGTGAGGGAATCAAAAACGCATCCTAATGTAGAACCTACAGTAGCTGGCGAGACAAAGGACAAGATAGTCGTGTACACGGATGGGGCCAGTGTGAACAACGGCAAGCGGGGTGCAAGGGCTGGAGTTGGTGTGTATTTCGGCACTGGAGACCCTCGCAACATCTCCGAATCCCTGGCTGGACCTCGCCAAACCAACCAGCGCGCAGAGCTCATGGCGGTTTTACAGGCAATTGAAGCTGTGGCCTCTAGTGGCACGACAAAGACTCTGGTTATTTGCACGGATTCCATGTACACTATCAATTGCGTCAATGTCTGGCACCACAAGTGGGCGAGCTGTGGATGGGTCAACAGCCAGGGCCAGCAAGTCAATAACCAGGACTTGATAAGAGCCATACTGGATCGCATGGAAGAGTATTGTGGCTCGATCCAGTTTGTTCATGTTCGCGGCCATTCCGGCATCCATGGCAACGAACAGGCTGACCAGCTAGCTGTGCGAGGTGCCAGCATCACCGGTATGCATTAAATCATTTTGGCATTTAGTGGATAAATATAAAGTCACGATAACGAGTAGAACGCCTGGATGATAGCGGCCTTTGGTAGATGCAAGTCCCTGAGCGGCGCAGCAGAGGGAGCAAGCAGGTGGCCTAGGTAGAAGAACAAAACGCGATTCGTAGTCAATGTGATATGGTCAGCGTCGCGCAACAGCTGTTCAATTTGCGCAATAGTCGAGTCCGCAGCCACATTGACCTGCACGTCCTTGCCAACACATAGTCTTATTCGAAGTGGGCGCAAGGGGATTTCAACGGTATCTGAGTTCAAGTGCAAGGGGACCGATGACGAGGCAAACGAGACAGCATCTGAGTCAGCAACAGAGGTGGGGCTCTGCACCGACACTGCCGCAAACTTGGCGCTACCCACAGCATAGAGTGACGGCGACAATCCAGGAGCCAAGCCATGGACAATAGCGCACGGAGCAGCAGTCGCATGGTCAGCAACAATACTCCGAGTGCTATCCACACTCTCCCTCAAAAGCGCCGGCCCATCCTCCTGTACTCGCCGGGCATAGCTGCCATCAGCAGCAGCATCTCCAGGCTCCGCCACAAGGTTTACTGGCGCACACAGGCAGTAAAGGGGAATATCATAACATGCCCCAAGCTCGTCGTAGGCGCCATCTGCTATCCGCCCAGTAGGCACCGACACACCCACGCTTTCCAAGATGGCTGCCGCTAATTGCGCATCGTCGCTCTCGCAAGCCAGCCGCAGCGCCTGCCATATCTCCGACCGACCCTCGTATACCGCAGCAGTGTCCCAGAACTCGTTTCGCTGCCGCATGAGCTCAGCCAATGTCATTTCTCGCTCAGCCCGCCATCGCGTCGCGTGCCCAAAGTCTACCCGCCCATTGCTTGACGGAGTTGCCGAGCCAACTCCGGCTGCTTCAATGGCTCGCCGCCGTCTGGCTGCTCGCTGTGTAGGAGTCACTCGAGTAATGGCTGCTGCTGCTTCACGCCCGCTTTGGGCCCCGCCAGCGGGCGCACCCGGCGTAGGCTGCGTTGACAGGCAACTGCCCATGTGGAATAAGAAAATGTGAGAAAGCCCCCTTTTCACTTCTTTGTTGTTGTCCGACTATCTAGGCTGCTTTGGTCGTTTGAATGGAGCCTAGGGTGCAATACGCTAATAGGAATGAGGGGGTATAAAAGACAACTGGCAAAGAGAAAAAAAAGAGCAATGTGGGGGAGAAAGTGGGCGAGAAAGGGAATTGATAGCTTGCATGCAGTCAAGCGGCCAGCAGGGAAAGAGGGACATGCAAGGCGTAGTGTCTTTTAAAATCGAATTATAGCCTGTGCTTTTGATAGTGCTGCTGCGCTTTGGAGACCAAAAAAATGCGAGAAGGATGAAGGGGTTCTTTTATGGACTGGATTTTCAGCAGGGAAAGCGAGAGCCTGGCAATCCCACCGATTGCTCTGGAACTTGCTGCCTGTGGACCCGGTTCCCAGCATGCGCTGGATGCCTCTCCTCACTCACGTGGCATCTACTAAAGTGTGGTAAATCGGTTGGTCAGCGAATCACCATCCAAGTGACGCACGTCACATGTGTCCCCTCCTCCAGCCAGAGTATACTCCGCCCTGCCATCCCTTCACAAGAAGCTGCTGTCTCGCTCATTTCTTGGCTTTCACATTTTCCCAAAAAAACACATTCCAGATTTTACATTCTTTTTTCTCTAAAGATACTGCATCAACTTTTTTCTTTCTAATTCCAGTGCCTTGTGCGAGATTGGCCTTTCGCAAACCTGATACTCGGGGTTTATTGCTCGTGCCGCTCAAATTATAGCAGTCTCAAAAAACTATGGCAGAGTTTGGCGACTACTGTTGCGCTATCGACCGCCACGTCCATGAGCTACTCGACGACGCCAACGCCCAGCGACAGGAGCACAATGGCGAACAGGGGCGAGACTACCAGCCACCCCAAGCCTACTACGTGGTACATATAGGCGAAGCAGAGAAGCTGAGCGAAAGCGGGTCGTCGTTTATTGCGTATTCGATTCAGTTTGGTGAGTGCGAGGTCAAGCGGCGGTACAGCGAGTTCGAGTCTCTTCGCACGTGTCTATGTCGCCTCTACCCGACCTTCATTGTGCCGCCGATCCCCGAGAAGCACTCGCTGACGCAGTACGCAGTGCTGCAGAAGCGGGCCAAGGAGGACCAGTATATTATCGAGCGGCGCAAGCGCATGCTGGAGCATTTCCTGAATCACTTGGTAGAGCACCCGATATTAAGTAGCGAGCATATCTTGCATAGGTTCTTGGAGAGCGGAGTCTCGTGGACCGAGGTCCTGCACTCGCCTATAATTACGGGTCTGCCCAAGTCGCCCTTGCATTCGTCGCCGTCGCGGGCCCCTGGGTCGTCCCTTGCTGATGGGTCGGCTGTGCAGCTGCCAAAGATTGCGGCTACTAATAGCTTTGCTTCTGATGTGCCTGTGCCGAGCACGTTGGCGCCGATTAAGAACATTGAGGCGCGGTGGATGGACTGTGAGCTTTTTACCAACAAGTACGCCAACCACTTTTCTGGCATCGTGGAGCGCAGCGAGCGCCGCATCTACCACAAGCTGGGCGAGCTGTCGGGCGACTACGCTGAGCTGGGGGCGACGCTCAATGGGTTCAGCCTTTTGGAACATCCGGAATCTCTATCTGCAGCGATTGAGAAGGCCGGGCAGGCGGTGGATAGCTCGTATATTGAGATCAACCAGCTGCTGCGCCAGATGGATGCCGAGGTTAGCGAGCCTATTCACGAGTATGCGCAGTATGCCGTGATTATCAAGCAAGTGCTGAGGTTCCGTTTGCTCAAGAACCTGCAGATGGAGAACGCCCAAGAGGCTCTTGTTCGCCAGCGCGCTAAGCTTGAGACCTTGCTACAGGCTGATGATGAGGCCAAGCGATTGGCTTTGGCTCTGGAGGGCTCTGGTCGCGCAGTTCCTCCGGCGCAGGCTGGGGACACTCGGCGAGCTGCGGAGGCTGATCACGAGCACCATGAGAGCGACTCGCTGATGCCACCGCCTGCATACGATGAGGACGATTCTGTTGCTGCACAGCGTGGGTTTTCTACCCCGCAGCGGGCCAGCATTGACACTGCCCCCGGCGCTGTTGGCATGTCCTATGCGGCTGCTGCTGGCGGTAGGCGATCGCGTGGGCCTAGTGTGAGCTCTGCTATGTCGGTAGGTATGCATGGCGAGTTTACGCCGACACTGGCGCCACAGAGCATTCCAGAAGACTCGGCGTTTGCTCCATCATCGCTCGGTGGACGCGTGCACCAGCAAGCCCGACTGAGATCTAGATCGGGTACGGCTACTAGTACAGGGTCGGGTGGGGGCAGGAACCGCCGTGGATCAGCGGCTGCGTGGAGTGGACACAATGGCTTGGGCGACGAAGGCAATGAAGCAGGGGAAGAGGAGGAGGAGGAGGAGGATCCGCTGGCGCAGTTCCAGCAGGAGGAATCCCAGCTGTGGGGCGGAGGCACTCGCAGCACTCTGCCAAGACTCGGGGCCCGCAACAACCGCAACAGCCAGTACCACCAGAATGCCGGTGCGGAGGAATCGGGTTCATTTGGCTCCTACCCGCATGGACATATGGCTCGGTCCGAGTATATTGGCCGTGCCAATAGCCCTGCTCGCACCCGCCCGCCAGTTCCCTCGGCAGTGCAGTCACGTCACAGCGTGGGTGGCCAGAATCGTGCCGATGAGAGTGCTGCGTATAGTGCCAAGGCCATGGCGGCATCTACGCCGGTGCTTAGAGACCACCAGCAGCACGAATCAACGCACGATGGCGGCGAGCACCAAAGGGCTCATGTGGCGCCGGGGATGAGTGCATCGACTGTGGCGCCGGGGCCTGTTCCTTCGTCGGCGTCGTTTGGGGCGCGGCTGCTGCGCTCGCCCAAGGTCCTTGGGGATGGGATCATGAGCCGCTTGACCTATGCGCTCAATGGCATGATGGACGTGGACCCTGAGCAAATGCGTAGAAACCAGATAGGTCGTGCTTCGGACAGGATTGGCATCTTGGAGGAGCAGCTGGAGATGCTGAGCAATGACTTGGTGCTGATTAATACAAGTACGCAGGATAACCTGGATCGATTCCAGAAACAAAAGGTGCGCGAACTCAAGTCTACTCTCATCGCACTAGCGAAAATGCATCTAGAGTGGGCTGAGAAGAACCTGGAAATATGGAATGAAGCCAAGGAAGCTGTGGACCTAGTTGAGTAACTTTTATTTTCTTATATAAACTTTTTCTCTTTATGTGTTTATCATTGGATAGCTTAAAGGACTGTCGAACTAGTGTCCTACACTGGACCCATCATCTTCAAGTTGAGAATACACCTTGCATACTCTCTTGTTTCTAGATTCACATGGATTCTTATGGATCAGCAATGGCAGACCTAGTCTTGCCTTTGATGTGATATAGTCCGTCCTCTTTCTTAGCATAAACAATCTCAGTGATAATTCCATCGACAATTTCAGCGTTGGGGATCAGCAGACCCTCATAATCTGTCATGTATTCTTCTCCAATCACAACAAACACAGCCACATCCTCGTGCATACTTGGTCTCTTCAAGTGTGAAGATAATTCGACAACATTCCTATAAGTGGGCCACGAAGTTTCCTCCTCTGCGATCATCGGATTAATATTAATGCTGCCCAATTCCTCAAGTCCACTAACGCGAGTGGGTAGATAATAGACGGGGCACGACATTGTTAGTTCAAGCAATGGTAGTGTTCTGTTAAATTGTTCTGGAGAGAGGATATGTGGGAACAAAGTGGATAAAAAATACAACGATGTTTTTTCTTTTATACCCAAAAGAATCCTGTCAAGTCAGCTTGACTTAGCAGTCAAGCAACAACACATGAATGGAACAGGTGACTGATGTTTTCTGTGACGCCAAATAAAACAGGTGGCGTCACATGACTGCCAGCCTACTGAAGGACGCGCAATCATGATACCCCCACATGTTGGTTTCATCACGTACAGATATCCACGTGGCAATAGCAAGCAACTATAAAAGGTGTCATGCTGTTGCCAAACATGAATAGGAATCTTTAGCTTTTCACTAATATGAATCTCAACGTATAAACCTATTTACTAGCTTTATTCTTCATTACATTTTCCATTTATGGATTGTCATGCGGATCGCTTCAAAATAACATGGTCGCCGGATCACATCAAGAGACACAATATCAAGAAATGCTATTAAATTGTGTAGAAAATTTCTAGACTAACTTGGAATGAGTACCTTTATCTTCTCTTTGTTAGCTGGCGAGCACTAACAGGTTATGTTGGCTGTTGAGCCAACAGCTACTTAATTCAGAGATCACCCGACGGTGATCTCCCCCTTTTCCCTTTCTCGTTTTTCGGACTGACTTTTATCTGTTTCTTCTTCGGAGCGGTTTAGGAACCTTTTTTTTGGAATATATTTTTTATCTGCGTTTATTAACACTAAGCCGAGTTAGTGTTTGTGTTTTTCTATTTGTGTTGTAACCTCCCAACACTCTTTGAGTTTTATAATTGAGATTTTCGTAATACATGGATGCAATCAAGCAATCATGTAATGTATTTCTCTGCAGCAAGAAAGGTCTTTTAAGGGTTTAACATATCCGCGTTAAAAAAGGTTTGCAAAAAAGCCATAGCCAGAGATGATCGCAGACTGACCTACCTTGAGGTCCGTCCTTGCTGAGAGAAATGAGCTCTTGGTGGTATGAAGATCACTCCTGTAGTAAAGATCGTACTATGCCTTGTTGGTTTTCATTTTAGATAAACGTGGCAATGCCACTCCATCTATACTAAGCATTTATTACTAATAGACGCCTTTTCCCTGAGTCGCCGACTTCTCCTGTATTACCGTCAACATTTGACTGTGTGCATATATGAGGTACACTTGTCTTTTTTGCCCATGTCTTCGATGTGCGTGCGCCAGCAATTAATGCAAGCTTCGCCCATAATATCGCGTGATTCCGTTATCAACTCCCATTGTTGGATAGTAATAGGTGGGTTTAGACTAGACCCTATATATAATTATCCTAAATATACGAGCTAAAATAACTGAAGAGATCTCGCACCACTAATGCCTTGTAGCGCCGTATTTAAACAGTGCCGCAATAGTCACTTGTAATCATAATCGCAAGATTATGATCATGGACTCGTAATCGCGATCTGGCTGATTATACTCGCTGCTATCCAACACCCTTATTTGTTGTTGCCATGCAAAGCTGCTCTGATTCTGTGATTAATTGGCGTTGTTAGCATGTTTGCCGCTAACATATTAGGTGCTCATGCATTTGATCTTAGTTGAATCCATTGTAGTTGTTGCTAATGCTATATGTTGTTCTTCACTCAGGGTGGGCTATGCCCAGACTCATATTTCCCAAGTATATTTAATAAATATAAATATAGAGAGGTAAATGTGAGTGTAGAACAAAAGAAAGAAGAGTTGGCTTTGGATCGTGTGCATCAAGGCTGTTGGCTGTTGAGCCAACGGCTACTTAATTCAGAGATCACCCGACGGTGATCTCCCTTTTTCCCTTTCTCGTT